>JAOXNR010000031.1:7108614-7122550 GCA_028571225.1 Parsonsia alboflavescens
ATTTATTTACTGATTTGCTAAGATGTGCTCCGGAGCGTGCCTTAATGCGCTCTCCAACCGTTATCGTAACGGAATGCTCCGCTTGATTAGCTGTATGTGTACTGTAGCAATAATTTCGAACGCATCTTAACAAAATCGTATTTATTTATAAGATTTGAAAAATTATCAGAAAGGAAAATCCTTTTAACTCTTTAAGCGATTCTGTCTTCCGCGCGCGTTATGCCATTGCGTCGTGTCTTAAGATGGAGCTGGGAAAAAAAGGAAGGTTGATCTGGTAAAACCGCTATGTAGTCGGGTTGAGAAAGAACTTGCAGAGATGGACATGAATTGCTCCGACATCGGCGTATGGAAGTCTGCCCTTTCGTCGTACAAATGTAGAATCGAATCCTTAAACAAGCCTAACCTTATTTCTCTGGACAATTTCTATTCAGAGGAGCTGCCGGTTCTTATAAAGCAGCGAAACCCTAATCCTCATATTACGACCCTGGAACTCTCGAAGCTCATGCAATGGAAGCTCACCAGAGGAAAATGGAGGCCCAGACTGTTGGATTTCGTTTCTGCATTAGAGGACGACGTTGTAAAATCAGCTTCACAGAAAGCTTTCCTAGCTTTGCCTGATGTCGCTGAAGCTGTTACAGAGCTTACAGTTTTGAAAGGGGTCGGTCCCGCTACCGCTTCTGCAATTCTTGCTGCTTATGCTCCTGATGTTGCTCCTTTCATGTCAGATGAGGTTAAAATTCTTGGAGTAATTTTTAGCCATCCTGTTTATCATTTGAATGATTTATTGGGATTCAAGTGGATATTAACGATTTTTCTTTTCTGTTGTGATTTTGATGAAATAGGCAATGGAGGCAGCAATTGGTAACTCCAAAGATTATACATTGAAGAGTTATCTGGTTTTTGTGAAGAAGTTACAAGCCAAAGCTGAGGTTGGCTTACATTTTCTCCTTCTAATAGTTGTCTTTATGTAGTTTGAATAATTTGATGTTCAGATGTTTACTTGGGAACAAGATGAATTAGGATGTTCTGTTGCCTGTGGTTCATTGAAGATGACTAGATGATTTGGTGATGCTTGACTCTCGTAAAAAAGTTTTCTAAGGATAATAGCAATTCTGGTCTAGATTATCTAGACTTCTGATTTTCACTTCCTTTGCCTCAAGCATGACAGTTTGCTGCTAAGTTGATTCTAAAATCCTTGTCTTGACTGATTTTTTCCTTGTTTTTCGTCAATGGAGTGTGATCCCTACTGCAGACCTTTATTATTATTTATTTTTTAATCTTTGCATTATTGCTGCATCCTTCACCATGAGACCTTCCTCTTTTAGTGGTGATCTGATTACAATGTGCTCTATTCTGAAATGAAATCCTCGCATATTTGTACAACTTTGTTTCAAATTTGAAATTCCTAATTCCTATATCCTTCAAGGAAGAATGCATATCTTTCTTTATGCTCTTAACTAATGGCGATCCATTTTTTGGGAAATGCTTTTCTTTGGCATGCAGAATGTTCATGGCTTTTAAATTAAGTATTTAATGTCCTTAGTCCTTTCAACATTTTAGCATTCTTTGCTTTCCTCTTAAACTGCTGGTGTGCTGTGGGTTGTTGAGGGAATCCTGAGAGGAACTCAAAAGGAGAACCCTTTTAGCAAGAGAATGTACTAATACTGTTAGTTTCTTGTGATAACTACTTCGCTAACTAATACATGGCAATTTGTTATGATAAGTGTCTCTGCATGGCTGAACCTATCATGGTTACCAATGTTCACTACTCACCTTCTCATGCTATTGGTCTCTTGTATATCCACAATTTTTATGAACTTGATGCAATTTCTCGAAAAATTGCTCATAGGAACTAACTGCAGAGGGGGAAGCACTCACACCATCAGATGTTGAAAAGGCTTTGTGGAGCTCTGCCATTGGTGTCAAATTGAAAGAAACAAAGCCTGAGGACATGAACAAAAACTCAAAAAGAAAGAGAAAATGCTGATGTGGCATGTGGGTTCTGTGAATCAGTCTTGGGAAGAGAACTTAACTAGGCTGTGAATCATTAGCCTTTTCACTCCCTTATGGTTATCCTAACTAAAACACTTGATGTTTGTTACTGACTTGGGGACATAAACTGATGTACATTCTTGTTAACATTTCCCTTTACTTTGTGTCCTATGTTGATTCTGGGTTTCTGCAGTATCTTAGCTAAATGAATCTGAATCCATGATTATATCATTTTAAAACCTTTGATCTTATAGCTCTCTGGACAGAAACACTTACACACTCTCCACAAAACCCATACTTGATGATGTATTATATATACCTCTTCACTTTGCTGTTCAACGTGGGGATTAAAAATGGTCCTCGTGGCACTTCAGGTTCGACCATATGAAATATGAAAGGCTTGATCTTGGATCAGACCGATTATCACGTTTAAATCGTGTTCTTGACAACGTTACTTATATTATCCTATTCAAACTCTGGGTGTGAATCAGATACAGCAGGAGCTGCTTCCACCATGCTGTGAAAATAGACCCATTTCCTGTTATAGAATGGGAGAAGCAGTCAAGATGATTATCAACCCTTGGATTTCTTCTCTTGGATCTGCAAGCATATGGTAAAACTCAGCCTTCGCATAACAGATTTTCAGTCACCAAACCTTTGACAGAGTATTCAAATCTGAGCCGGGTCTTTGCACAATGGGATGGCACGTCAGATTGAGGATAACACCGTAACTAAAGTACAGCTTCACTTTATATTTAACGACCATTAATAGCATATTCTATACTGCTTCCTAGTGGTCCTGAACATGGCATTTTATATAGGTGTCTCTGTGTTTTTTGTTTTTTTCTTTTTTTTTATAAGAGATGTTTGCATCGTATCAGATTACAAATATTTCATTACTTAAATCATAAGGACAAAGTATAATTTGAAAAGGGTTTTACTACTTGAGACCCGTCTTGCCTTGATTTCCCAGATTTACCTTTTCTTTTTAACACTGGGTGGTAAACACACATTGATTTTTAATACTGCTATATTTTGGCAGTGGCGGATCTAGAAATTTTTCCTTATGGGGCCAAACTTAGGTATATAAAATTTTTTTAAAAAGTATTACTTAAAAAGGTCTATAAATGCTGCATTAAATCAAATATTACAATTTCTCTTTCCATGTCTTCATGTTTCGAAACCTCTGAATGATTTTTTTTGTTATGAATCTCTTTAAGTATATCTTTACCTTTGTTAACCAATCATCCGTCATTTGATTTCGCAGCTTATGTTTTATGATGCCCATTGCAAAAAAGGATCTCTCCACTGAAGCAGTATCCATCGATAAGATCAAAGCCAACTTCAAAAGCAAATACACCAAAGGATACACAATATGCCTTTTTGTCTGAACTAATATTTTGGATGAATCACCAATACCTTCCCTCAAAATTAAGATCAGCCCGCACATCAAATATATAATTCTCATGCTGAGTATCGAGCGTTAAGAGTTCCATTGCAGAAAAATCCATCGGTTAAAATGTAGCAAGTTGAATAACTCTACTTTTATCAAAAGAACCAAACAAACCTCTTGGATTTAAACATGCCACACAAAGAAGTAACTCTGTTTTGACATCTGTGAACCGGTCATTAAGCTCTTTAAGCTACCAATCAATCACCTGATAAATATTTCAACTTTAAAGTGGTGAAAATTTGAAAGTTCTTGTTGTTTGTCTGGAACATCCTGGAGCAACAAACATCTCACGCATAGTTGGATTCACAATTTCACGTTTCTCACAAAACAAATGAACCTCATCAAGCAAGCTCTCCCATTCACTAACCCTCAACATTTGCGATCTTTGTTTGGATACCTTAATTAGTGAAATAGCATTAATAATATCCTAATCATGTCTTTGTAGTGCATGAGACGACTCATTCGTTATTCCTAATACCTTTCTCGTCAAGTGCAAATTGAAAACAAATTCAAAGCATTGCATTGAACATAATAAGGAGCGAGCCTCAACCATTTGCTCACTATTCATCCCATCTTCCTTAATAATTTCAAGCACATCAATCACAGATGAATACATAGCTATAATTATAAGTAATGTGTTAAAATGAGATCCCCATCGAGTATCTCCTAGCCTTTTAAGAATAATTTCTTGATTCAAACCCTGACCACTAGATATTTCACCATTTTGTATCATTTCAATGACCACATTACAATGCTTTTCTAGAAAAATATCATGTCGTTTACATGAAGCTCCAACAACATTAGTTATACTAACAACAAGATTGAAAAGAGATGCAATTTCAACTTTTTTTTTTTTTTTGCAACAACAACTAATGCCAATTGAAGTTGATGGGAAAAACAATGAACATAGAAAGCACTTCTATTGTCCCTCAATATCAAACTTTTAAGTCCATTGAATTCATCTTGCATATTACTTGCTCCATCATAACCTTGCCATCTAATTCCTGACAAACTTAAACCATATTTTGCAAAAAAAGAATCCAAAGCACCTTTAACTAATATGGCTGATGTGTTTGAAACATGAACCAGGCCAAGAAAGTGCTCAACTATATCTCCTTTTTTATCTATGTATCTCAAGACAATAGCCATTTGTTCTTTTACAGATATATCACGAGATTCATCAATCAAAACAGCAAATAAATCTTCCCCAAGATCATTAAGAATATTACCTGTAATTTCACTAGCAATTGAACGGACAATATCTTTTTGAATACTAGATGCTATGTGTTTTGCATTTCTAGCCTTATTCTTGCATGCCCTATCAACAGTTTCATTGTGATCACAAAGAATGTCTACAATTCAAGAAAATTACTTTGGTTAAGTGAATTTTTGGATTCATCGTTTCCTCGAAAAGCCAATTCTCGCTGCAAAAGAAATCGAATACAATTAACTTTTGCTGTCAAACGAATCCTATACTCTTTTTTAACTTGGTCAGATTGTTTGGAAATACTCCAATATTTTGGTTCTCATTCATCAGTGCTTGACATTTTCCCACTGCTTGATTATATGAACCATTAGAGCCATCAATATGTACCAGCAATCTATCTTTCTTTTTCCAATTTCCGAAACCATCCTCAACGAATGTATCATGCCTCATGAGGTAGCAACACAAACAATAAATTGCATCTTTTGATATACTATACTCCAACCAGTAGTCAAACTCATTAAACCAATCAAGATTAAAGCGACGATTAACTTTTTCGAATTTTGTTTAGGGAAAATCATGGCCTCTAGGTGGACAAGGACCTTTTTGCATATATGCTCTACGGTCTTCATCTTGAATATTAGGATGATATTTTAAAATTTTTGGTCTTAGTCCAGCAGCTCTGGGAGGATTACTCAAGTCAACTTCTAAAAATCTCTTCTTTGACGGTGGTTGACCAACTTCATTTGTTGTTTGATTTCAAGATGACTCTTTAGACATTGGCAATCTTTTGAGAAATTTATCCATTATAAAATATTGAATGTATCTAAAGATGTGATTGTTTGGGTAGAAAAAAAAAATGAAGATGTGTTTGTTTTATTTATGTATATATACATCTTTTGTCTTGCCTTTATTAGTAATTGATTTAAAAAAAATTTAATTCAAAAAGAAAGTGAAAAGAGTAACTTTCCATTCCCCCTCTCTTAATCAATTTAAGGTAATTACAAAAATTTATGCACATTGCAATAATCACTTTACTTAATAATCTCATCCCAGATATTGATATCCCTTTTAATTTAATTTATTTTATTTTTTGTTTTGTTTTGTTTTATTTTTTGTTGGGCAAATTATTTAAAGTAGTGGGGGTCAAAGCCAATATATAAATCATGCCTATAAACTATTTTTAAAAAAATTTAGGTATTGCTACCTATCCGTCCCTGTATTTTGGAAGGAAAATTCTTATTTATGAGTTGAATTTTTATAATTATAATTAAAATTATAAATAACCATAATAATAATAATTCTAAATCAGCTGTAATGATATAAATTTTTGTGAGGATTAAACTTTCACCGGAAAAAGGATTTAATGTTAGAAAGGAAAAGAAAAAGAAAAAGAAAAAGAAAAAAAAAGTTCAAGGAAACCCATCCCCGGCATTAAAAATGGGGAATTGTATCGCAGAAAGAGGGTTATGCGAATATTTTTTGAACGACTGACCCCGGCAGAGCGGAGTACGCGAAAACCAAGACCGGAGGTCCCCACAACAGTCAACGCGTTAGGGAACGATTCGGTCCTCCGTCGAGGAACCGTCGTTCACGTCCGTTCCCGCGTAAATTTGATGTTACGTCCAAGAATGATTGATGTTCTAATACAATTCAGAGACAAAATTAAAATGAAGTGAATTTTGCACTGCAATTTTAGCTACTTATCTCTCGATCACAAACTTTTTGTTGATTTTCACTAAAAAAAAAAAGAAAAAAGATGACTTTCATCAATCAGAAGCATCGGCGGAGCCCTAGAGCGGCTCCGCTTCTTCCTCATAAACATGTTGGGCATAGTGAGTTTGAATTTAACGGCGCATCGTATTCCGGCGCTGTTTTCAATCTATCGACGACCATCGTCGGTGCAGGAATCATGGCTTTACCCGAAACCCTTAAGCAACTGGGCATCATTCCTGGGCTCTTAATTATTGTACTAGGGGCTTTGCTTACGGAAAAGTCGATTGAGATGATTTTGAGATTCAGCAGAGCTTCTAAGACGGCTTCGTATGCCGGCTTAGCTGGTGACTCTTTTGGCGGCGCTGGCCGGACTTTACTTCAAGTCTGCATTGTGATTAACAATGTTGGCATGTTGGTTGTCTACATGATCATTATCGGTATGGATCCTAAAGCTATGGACTTTGTCATTTTCTTAAAATCTTTATGCTCTCTGCTAGCAATAAAGATCACCACTTTATGGTACCATATTTAGGATTCAGATTTGAAATGCTCAATTAGCTGCTGAATTCAGTTAAATTCACTTTTTTATGATAAACTTGATGATGGCTAATTTGTTGATGCTTAAACGTCTAGTGTTATCTTTTTTTTTTTCCTTTTTTTTTTTTTTGGAGGTTGGAGTGGGTAGCTGTGGTGGGACAGCATTGCTTCTGTTCATTGGATTTGTGATTAGCTTAATCCAGGGTTGACACCCAGCAAACAACCCAGTTTTGAATGGACAAAGTTTGGCTGATGTTGGGTTTTCTCCATTCTTGATTGGGAATCTTCAATTGGTCTGGATGACACTAGAACAGTTTGACTTTCAGAATTAGAAAATAGAAGTTTCACAATATGTGATGACAATTATTAGAGTGATAACTGTTATGGTGTGTTTGAACTTTGGTCACAGGTGATGTGCTATCTGGGATGACTTCCGATGGGGTGCATCACTCAGGTGTAGTTGAAGAATGGTTAGGGCAGCATTGGTGGATATCTAGGTCTTTCTTGCTATTTATGACAACCCTCTTTGTTTTTGTGCCTCTGATATCTTTCAAGCGTGTTGGTAAGATACTCCATCTACTTTCCGTTTCTCTTATTCTGTATTGAGGAAATCTTATTATCTTGTGTGCTTCTTGCCAATGGAGTGGATCTATGTTTCCAGTGAACTATTCAAAATTGTAGACAGCTATTGTGACGTATTGTATCAGCTTTGTGATCTGCTTTTATTTCAAAGCTGTTCTTGAAGAACCATACTTCTAATCTTTGTATGTTTTTCCTGGGGGATTGGGATTTTACTTGTGATGCCAATTTAGTATTTTAGTGAATTTTCTCAATAATGCTCTCCTTAGTTGATGTGGAATGGACAATAGAATGAAAATTGACATGTCAGAGACTCAGAATGATGGGAATATCAATCCTGATACAGAGTTTCTTGTTGACCCCAAACTCAATGCTTCATATTCTTTGAAGTATTTGCTTTAATTGAGGCATCAAGTTCAAAATATAGCACACACAAGATAAAAACAAATGAAACCTCAACGGAGCAAACATATTTAACTGTTCTGCTAGCAATAAAGATCACCACTACCACTTTATACATCAATCACAAATTCATATCCATCGAAGCTGCCTCACACTTCCTCTAATATTGTATAGCTAAGGTTATAGCTCTATGAAATGTTGAATCATAATTCTTGCACAGTTTTGTTGTCACATATGCTTGTGAACCTGGTAATTTTATCACCTTTAACAAGTACAATTTTCAAATTTCAAGGGCTCCAATTTTCAAATTTGAAGTAATTCCCAGTGAATACCACCGTTACATTTTGTTTATGTAGAAAACAAGTGGGACAGTAATTTATATATAAAGACTGGTTATTTTCTGGTCAAATCAAAGCAGAGAGAATTTCACTAATTTGTGATATAACCTAGAGAAAAGGATAATACTATTGGATGTACTAAACTGAGTAATGTCCTTGGTAACACTCAAGCTTCATACTTGCCTCTAGTTATAGTTTTCATGAGATTCCAACCTACTAGGGACATTTAATTATACTATGTCAAGAAGCTCTTAGGGTGTCCGGCATTTAGCTCTCTGTGACCTGACCTGAAGTTCAATTTAAAGCAATTCATAGTTTCTCAAACAAGAAGCACTGGAGTAGACTAATGAAAATTGATCTCTTTTTATTTCCTTTTTATGTGAGAGTCAATTCCATGAGATAATATGCATGCATCCATTGTGTGGGGCATCTAGGATCTTTAGCCCTCTCTTACTCTACGAGAATTTAATAGAATATATTATCATTTGTATGAGCTCATCACCTACTCTGTCTCCACATAATAATACAATACTAGCACTACTGACTAATCTAACTGGATTGCATTGAATCAGATTCATTGAGATACACATCGGCCTTGTCAGTTGGTTTTGCTGTTATTTTTGTGGTGATCACAGCTGGAGTAGCCGTAGCAAAACTAATGAAAGGTAGCATTGGAATGCCCCGTTTGATGCCTGAACTTGTTGATCAAGCATCTTTTTGGAAGCTTTTTACAACTGTTCCAGTACTAGTCACTGCCTATATTTGCCATCATAATGGTAAGGCACCATTTGCTTTGAGTTTCCTGGGCTACTTACCTTCGATGTCAAGATTAGGTTGCTTATCTCCAATTGTTAAATTTCTCACTTGCCTTCATTTATTATGTTAAGCAATTTAAATAACATACATTTAATTGGTAACGGCATTGGGCGTTGGCTATTGGCCATCCATCCATAAATCCTCTGAAAAAAAGTATGTCGATTCCCCGTTTAATCACTTGTTCAATCCTTTTTTGAAAGAGATGCTTGTCTGCTCTGGTTAACTTGGTAGAATGGCAGGCAAAATCCATTTATAGATATAGAGTAGGCAGCTAGTAATTTCTTACCCGTGTAGTGAGAAAGACCTTCTTTATGGCCTCCTTTATTTAGATTTAGGACTCTACTCTGCCAATTTATTTGGTACATGGCAGTAGGGATTGAAATCCCTTTTTTATAGGACTAACTTATTTCTAATAGGATCTAGAAGACTTCCTCATCCAAATTATCTGATGGCATCTTTATTTGCTTGATCTCCCTCCCTTTTTGGTTCCATTTGATCAGCTCTGCCTTTTAACATAATATTTACCCCAAAAGACATCCATAATAAGTGCCATGGAATTCAAACTGGTGACTGCTATGTGATGTGAAGTTGTTAATAAAATTAGACATGGGTACACGGGGAACCATCAGATCTTTTATAGCCTAGTATGTCATCTTTGGCCTCTTAATTCTCAAAGATGAATACCAAGTTTTGTGGTTTCGAGTACTTTAACCGTTAGAGTGCAAATTTGAAGTAGTAATGCATTTTATTAGTTAATGCAAAGTGATAATTTGATTGTTATGTTGTACTCTATTTTAGTTTATAATATACTAAAAGTGTGCAATCAATGTCATGTATCCGTGTCTAATTGATTAGCGTCAGAAAGAAATAGATGATACATTTATCATGAGCGAGCTTGGAATGCTGCTTGTCAATACAACACTGATTGCTTTTGCCGGCTGCTTGTCTGAATTTATTGCAGTTCACCCTATAGAGAATGAACTAAAGGATCCTGCTCAGATGAAGTCTATTGTCCGAACATCATTGATGTTATGTACAACTGTCTATCTAGCTACCAGCTTCTTTGGATTTCTCCTCTTTGGTGATCAGACCCTAGATGATATACTTGCCAATTTTGATGGCAATCTGGGGATTCCGTATAGCTCATTGATCGATGATGTTGTGAGAATGAGCTATGTTGTTCACTTGATGCTTGTATTCCCGATTGTCTTCTACTCTCTTCGCCTCAACGTTGATGGTCTCTTATTTCCTCATGCAATTCCTATTGTCTATGACAATCGAAGATTCTTTTCACTGACGGCCAGTCTAATGGGTTTCATTTTTATGGGAGCCAACTGTGTGCCAAGTATCTGGGATGCTTTCCAGTTCACTGGAGCTACAGCCACTGTCTGTGTGGGCTATATCTTCCCTGCTGCCATTGCTCTGAGGTAAGTGGAGGGTTGATAAATTATTGATCATTGGTCATTTTGATATTCATATATGAATTTGTAATGCAAAATTGGATAGTGAAAAAACAGAAAGTAGAAGAAATACATCGGTAAATTGTGATAATCTTCACTTTGAAAATGATTATATGCAGCTTATATGCTTTGATAAGTTTGTTCATGTGTCAAGTTGAATACTTTGGGTGGATATGTGCGTCACAAATCATTTTGTACTACAATAACAGAAAATAATAACCCAGAAAGGGAGGACTACTAGTTGACAACCTGCACTATTGTACATATTGGTCATAAACCATATGAAGGGCTGAGAAGTCTGCTGCTTACAGTTACAACTAGTAACTTTTATTGAGATGATCTCTCAGATTAGTTGGTGGGCTCCTTTGTGGTGTCTTTCTATCTGTTGTCAAGAAAGCTAAAATTATAATGGGAGAAAAGATAACACACAAAGGTTGAACTCTAAAATCCAAAAATATACTTCCCATGACCATGCTTCTCAATGTATATTGCGTGGATAATTTCTCAAGTGCCCACTCCTCATTGTATTGTCATTCTAGAATCCTCCTCTTGTATAATATTCGGTCCATACTCTCAAGTCTTAACTATATTTCTTTATTTCTGCTTGTCTTCTTGAGGATTTGTGATTCAGCAGACAGTCTGTCTTGCAGGGATACACATGGAATTGCTAAAAAGAATGACAGGCTACTGTCATGGATCATGATCCTGTTGGCTGTGTCTTCAAGCACTGTGGCAATCTGCAGTGATATCTACAGCATTTTCAGTGGCAATAACGGAGTTGAAACACAGTTTGGAAGATGAGATGATATGGAGGTCTTGTCGCAACGATGACACGCTGATATAGTGAAAAGAAACACTCAGGTTTGTCACACCTATTTTACGAGTCCTATCAGTGCCATATGGACACAGTAATCTGAATATGGATAAATTCCAGTTGGCACTCATTCTTCAAGGATATTACAACTCCGGAAACAAAGGAGAAAAATCAGTAGCTTTTGTTTACTACATGTGCCGTGATTTGTTATAGAGACTCAATTCTTGTTTATGTGACTCGGTTGATTGAACCCGTGAGAGTGACTTACACATAATTTCTTAGTTTAATTATTTCTGGATTTAATCTGTAAATGTGTACCAAAATTAGTCTAACCGGAACATAACAACCAGCTGGTGAGGAATTTAATCTGAACTTACCATTTTAGTAACTGCACGTCATATTTTGTTATTATTCATGGAAACAAATTCAGTCAGTCTATGTTCTGGCATTTTAGTACATCAGATGCCATGTACACAGCTTGAACTCAAATTCTTTTTCTTCTCCTGGACAGTATAATTCTAAATGTACTACTCTAAATTTTAGCTGGCTATGGTGCTAGATATACTGAACTATGATGAGATATTGATGTGTGTGCCAAATGACCCGGGCCGAGAGTGTCTCAATCCTGGCAGTTCTTGTTCTTCATTTACCAACCATCTGATGCATTGCATGTCTTTCTGTATTCTGACAAATTTTCCTTTCTTTTTACTTTCAAGGGGTGGCCTTCTTTTGGATTTCTTGCAATTAAGACATGTGCTAGCCTGTTCCTTCTTTAACTATTCTACAAAGTACCGGTAGTTGGTTCCTGTTTTGCAACATGGTACACTTTTCCCCATCCAAAATTAAACGTCCTATTTAATTTTGAATGGTTCAAAATTAAACATTTTATTTCCTATTTTAGTTAAAAAATTTTAAAGAAATTAATGTTATTCAATTTGAAATGAATTAAGTCAAATTATTTCAATAAAATTTATAAAATTTCTACTATTTCCCCTTCTCTATTTTCTTATAATAATGAGTTTAGTTCCGCCTAATTTTGATATCCCTTCCCTCAAATGTCAAGTGTAGGTATGTGTCGGTGGCTATTGATCCTGTCTACTGGGGTGAGTTGGGACATAAGTGGACAAATCTTGAACCTTCATAGTTGATGATGAAATAGAGTGAGAATAAAACGGTTGAACACTTAATGTTTGTATACTGTTCTTCAGAAAACTACCTGTTTGGCATGAAACCCTTTATCCACTGGCACACAATTCCTATAAAGCAAATTGCTCCCTTGGTTGAAATCCTAGTAGGACCTGATAATAAATTCTCAGGTCATATCCATGTTCTCTGCAAAATTCTTCCTTTTCCTTTTTTCTCTTATCTTGATTTAAAAAAAAAAAAATTCTGAGTCCTTCACCCGGTAAAATATGGGTTGTTGGCTAATATGTTCTCATCAGTTTAGAACAAACAATAAAATGATCTTATAACATTTTTTTTTTCTTTTTTTTACCTTAACGATGCCACACCATCATTTTCCAACCATTTCCATTATGATAGATCTTAAAATTATATGGGATCATTAAGGTCAAAAAAACTTCGTGAGATCATTTTATAATTTTTTCTAAACTAATGGAATCATATTAATAAAAAGCCCTTAAATTATTTGTAGCCGAAAATTTCCAAACATGGTAGAGTATTTTAATCCAAATTGGGTTTCCACTTTCCATTTAAAATAATATGTTGAATTAGTTAAATACTAAAAATGTCTTTAATTAGTTAAATTATTTGGGATTTTGAAATGAGAGACACTATTAGTAAAATAATAGCGGGGGGAAATGTTATTATTATTTATTAAATTCGTAAAATAATTTTTTAATTTTAAAATGACGTAACTTAAACGGCCCTATCTCACAATAATTATCAAATTTGTATGGATTCCTTACCTGAGATAATCATGTCTTCGCCGCCGTTGTGTGGAGGTAGAAAACGTCATAAGTTATCATGAATCAAGTAAAATTCAAAATGTTGAACCTTACTGGTTTAGTGATATGTATCAATATTTGAAATTCAGAGGTCAAAGTGTCATTGTTGATCTTTGAAGAAATAAGTATGGGGAGAGTTGGAAAATAGATGGGTAAAAAAAAATTGAAATTCAAAACCGGATCCTTAATGAGCTGACCCATGTTGGTCTGATCACATCAAACCCAGTTGTCACAGCTACAACCATACACTCTACACACCATGTTTCACCAGATCCATGTTAAATGCTGGGTGAAATACAAACTAAAAGGAGGGAGTTGTGCTTTCCTTTTCATCAGCTGTGATCATCGAATTTTCAAATCTAAATTAATAATGCCATTCAGAAAAATTTACACTATTTCTTGATTGCCTTTTTTGTGTCAATGAGAACAATGATTTGATCTTCAAGCTTGAGACCATACCTTTTTCCGATCAGTTTCCGTGTCCGATCTTTCAAGTCTTGCATATAGACGACAATATTGCAGAATGCATACTCACCGGACAAGGATCCATAAAAGGAGTGATGAGTATCGATTTCGGTCAATTAAAGATTTAACGCACGTATTACTCTTAAACATTTTTGTAACTAGTGCATGATTGGGGGCGGGGGGGGGGGTTATT
>JAOXNR010000031.1:7122650-7145431 GCA_028571225.1 Parsonsia alboflavescens
AAAAGAGATAAAATGCACTAAAATTTAATTTTATCTTTTTAGAATTTAACTAATATTCCCTTTGCCCGAAAATGAATGTTTCATATTCTATTTTGAATTAATCTGAAATTGAATGTTTCATTCTCTAAATTAATAAAAATTTTATTAAAAAAATTGACAATACAATGGATTAATAAACTAAGTCAAACTTTTTTATTAAAATATATGTAATTCAAATTGAAACATTCAATTTCGAATGAAAAAATAAGATATAGATCTTAAAAAATATTACAATACTCATGTAAGTGTTTTGTTAATTTTTTTTTAAAAAAATTAATGTACTTATTGAGAAAGTCGTGAAAGGTACTATTACGCTCACATGAAGAATAAAAAAAAAAATTTGTTTCCTGTCGGAAATTTACTTGGTGGACTTGGTCATCATCGACGGCCAAGATTAGCTCCAAAATTAAAATTCTCCAAAAATAAATGATTTAAACAAAAAGAAAAAATGGGGTTGTAAAAGCAAGTTTTCGTGCTCTTGTTCTGCTTCAACGGGTTGTTAGATCACACATTAATGGTTGTCTCCTTCAAACTTTCTTTTCCGTGTGGATGAATACCAATTTTTAAATTTTTATTTTTTTTGGAATCGTTTACCTAAATTACATGCAAAGAAAAATCCAATAGTCATTTTGAAGGGGAAGGATCTGATTATGATTATTAATAATATTCTTTTAATCATAATTATTACCCACATTGAATTCACACGGAGCCTATCGAATCCAGAGAGGAAATAAGGAGGGATTGTTGCTTCAGTCTCTCCTTAAAAAAGAAAAAAAGGAAAAAGACCCTTTTGTTGCCTTAAACATAGAAACCCAGTCAATTCCTCTGTTCCCATAATCCATGCAGTATTAATTCATTTTGTATTATTTTCTGCATCTGTTTAGATGTTTCCTACGTCTAAATATTCTACTAGTGTCTCTCATATAGGATTCTGTTATCAAGTTCTAGGGCTTTCGCTGTTAGAAAGACATGAATGCCGACGTTGCTTTTGCTTTTATGTATATATATATTGAATTGGAAAAGGGCTAGTTGGTGGTGAAAGAAAATTCAAGAAAACAAATTTGCCCACAAGGTCTTGTCGGAGCCCTTCGTCTACGATTGGGGTGATCTAGTAATTTTTTTTTTCTTTCTCCTTTTTTTAGGGTTAAATTTTTCCTTTTTATGTTCCTGCTCTCCTTTTTGTTTTCTTGATTGACCCTTTTGTTTAAATCCCTTGAAAATTTTTCTATTGCATTTACAAAAGCAACTAATTTTCTGGTGATTTTTGTTTGGGAAAGTGAAAGGTGGCCGTTGGGTTGGGGCTATTTTAGAAGAGGAGGGTTAGTGTTCCTGGGTTGGGTGGTGATATTGACCCAAACCGTGCTGTCGAATTTTGTGTTTTGTTTTTTTTTTTTTATTTTTCATTCTCTGTTTTGCGGGTCTAGAATCAAAATCAAAGACGTGTTGAGCTGTTACCATATTCTTCTTCTCTCTCTAAACATCTCTTTCTTTCTCACTCCAGTTTTCTCAATTGGTTATTATTTACATTTTCGGTGCTAAGCCCTTTGCAAGCTGTAATTGAATGTGTTGTTTCTCTTTTGTACTATCCTCCCCTCTGTTGGGCCCCCCTAACCCCATCCTCCCCAGCCCTTTTCCTTCCTCTGCAAAATACATTATACAATATATTCTGAGCTCTTTCTACAGTTTGAAACCTCTCATCATCTAATGAGCATCATACGAATGTTTTCATGTTTTAGAGACGCCTAGCTGCTTGCTCTCAGCACACGCGTCCCTCTGTTCTGTTTATCTTCTTCTTCTTCTTCATTAAAAAGCCTCTCTCTTTCTGTAATGGGATGTTGTAGCAACATTCATTGACGCCACTGAGCCTTCTGTTACTTCTATCTCTATCTGGGTCTTCCCGCATTTTCAAGTTCAAGAAGCTTGCTCCTGGTGGCCTAAATTCAACTAAGTTCCACTTTTTAAGCATCTAAGGCCTAATCTCTACCTCCTGTTAGCAATGGCACCATCCTTTGACTGGTGGGCTAAAGAGAAACATAGGGGTACTCCTGTGGTAGTGAAAATGGAGAACCCAAATAACTGGTCCATGGTGGAGCTTGAAGGCCCCTCGGAGGATGATTTTCTTTATCCAGAAGGTGACTTATCAATGCACCATCATCGGCATGAAAAAGGCCGGAACAAGAACGCCAAGCAGCTAACTTGGGTCCTCCTTCTCAAGGCCCACAAAGCAGCTGGTTGCCTCACATCTATAGCTTCGGCATTGTTCAGCGTCGCCTCCGTCGTCCGCCGCCGTGTTACCTCAGGCCAGACTGACTCCTCCGACAATATAGCTTCTGAGAATCGCACTGTCAAGACTCGGTTCTACAATTTTATAAAGGTGTTTCTTTGGCTGTCAATACTCTTACTTGGGTTCGAGATAGCTGCATATTATAAGGGTTGGCATTTTGGTACACCAGATCTCCAATTACAGTATCTTTACACATTGACTAACCCATTATCCGTTAAGGGTGTGTTTGATTGGTTCTACTCGAAATGGGTGATGATTAGAGTGGAGTATCTTGCTCCACCACTCCAGTTTTTGGCAAATGCGTGCATCTGGCTGTTTCTTGTCCAGAGTTTGGATAGGCTACTTCTGTGTTTGGGTTGCTTCTGGATCCGGTTAAGGAAGATCAAACCAGTTGCTAAACAAGGCTCAGTGGATCTGGAGTCCGGTGATGGTGGCGGCTATTTTCCTATGGTTTTAGTTCAGATCCCTATGTGCAACGAAAAGGAGGTAATTTTTCTTTCCATTTTAGGTTTCCCAGAATTAGTGTAATTTTTCAAAAATTTTGAATCGTGTCGGTGGTTGTTGTATTTTTACTGTATGTTAATCGGCGATACTACATCGGCAAATTCTGAGTTCTGGGTGATTCCCACAGGTTTATCAGCAATCTATTGCTGCTGTTTGCAACCTGGATTGGCCTAAGGCGAACATATTAATTCAAATTCTTGATGATTCTGATGATCCGACCACACAATCAATGATCAAAGAAGAGGTACAAAAATGGCATCAAGAGGGTGCTAACATTGTGTATAGACACAGAGTAATTAGGGAAGGATACAAAGCTGGAAATCTCAAGTCTGCCATGAACTGCAGCTATGTTAAGGATTATGAATTTGTTGCCATATTTGATGCTGATTTTCAGCCAACACCTGATTTTCTCAAGCAAACGGTTCCTCATTTTAAGGTATCATGCATCGGTTGCTTTCTGGTATTTGATTACCATTAGTTTCTTTACCGAAGCAACTATACTATATCTTGCTTGTGAAATCACTTGTTTGTTCTTATTTATGCGGTTCCCCATCCCCACTCCCACCCAAAAGAGCAAAAAGAAAAACCTCTTCATGTAAATATCATTATCTTGTATGAATTTCCTTGTCCAACGTTTCCTTTTTTGTTCCTGAATTGTAGGATAATGAGGAACTAGGTTTGGTTCAAGCAAGGTGGTCTTTTGTAAACAAGGAGGAAAATCTTCTAACGCGGTTGCAGCTCATTAATTTAGCTTTTCATTTTGAAGTGGAACAGCAGGTGAATGGAATTTTTCTAAATTTCTTTGGGTTCAATGGGACTGCTGGTGTTTGGAGGATAAAGGCATTGGAAGAGTCTGGTGGCTGGTTGGAGAGAACCACAGTAGAGGACATGGACATTGCTGTTCGGGCTCATCTCCATGGATGGAAATTCATCTTCCTCAATGATGTGGAGGTAGATAACGTTTACCTTTGCACCCTGCTTTGGTTGGTTACTTAAAAATGAGTATTTATCTGTAGACTGAAAGTGTCTTTCTCAACTTTCTAGTGTCAATGTGAACTCCCCGAATCATATGAAGCTTACCGGAAGCAACAGCACAGATGGCATTCTGGGCCTATGCAGTTGTTCCGTCTCTGTTTGCCTGCTGTGATTCGAGCAAAGGTATTTACTGTTCTTATTTTTCCTCTTTAACTTGCAGCTTTTAATTCAAATGTGGCCCTAATTAGGTTACTGAGACTTTTCTCCTTGTGTATTTTGGGTTATGCAGATCAGCATTTGGAAGAAAGCCAATTTGATTTTCCTGTTTTTTCTGCTGAGGAAATTGATCTTACCATTTTATTCATTTACCCTATTTTGCATCATTCTCCCGATGACTATGTTTGTTCCAGAAGCTACACTACCATCTTGGGTTGTTTGTTATGTCCCTGCTACCATGTCCTTTCTTAATATATTGCCAGCCCCAAAATCATTCCCTTTCATTGTACCTTATCTCCTCTTCGAAAACACCATGTCAGTAACCAAATTCAATGCGATGATTTCTGGTCTCTTCCAACTCGGAAGTGCATATGAATGGGTTGTCACCAAGAAATCTGGGCGTTCATCTGAGGGTGATCTTACCTCTTTGGTTGAGAAGGAACATAAGCATCAAAGGGGATCATCAGAACCTGATTTGGAGGAAATTAGAGAGGAAATTAAGAAGCAAGAACAACAGGCTCTTAAGAAGAAAAAGAAGAAGCACAATAGGATATACACGAAAGAATTGGCGCTTGCTTTTCTTCTGTTGACAGCTTCAGTTAGAAGCCTCTTGTCTGCTCAGGGAATCCATTTTTACTTCCTACTCTTTCAGGGGATATCATTCTTGCTTGTTGGACTGGACTTGATAGGGGAGCAGGTCGATTAAAATAGGAAACAGCAAAGCTTCATATGGTTGTGAGAGTAATTAATCAGGTATTTGGCACTCAATTCTGGATGACGAGGCTAGTTCATCATATAAACCGAAGGATTGGTGTGAAATTGTGGGAAAGGGTAGAGAGTACACACCTCTTTATCTCCTCCACTTTTCCGGAGCCACGAAATTGCCAATGCTTGATGGTCTCTCTGTGAAAGATTACTCTCCAGAAGGTTGATTGAAGGGAATGCATGCCTCAGAGAGCAAAAGAACCACTACAACAAAATGGTGATGTTCATTACTATATATCATATCTTAGGTTTTACCACTTCAGTTTCATAATTGGCTGTTTCTGAATTCTTTTGTTTTTTTCGGTTATTATTCTTTTGTAAGAAGAATTCATTCGGAGAAAAGATGGGGAAAAAAAAAAAAAGGGAACACGGTAGTCACAGGAAATAGGAGGTTGCAGGTTGCTTCTTTCTTGTCTACATAATAATAATGTTCATCAATTACATTTGGGAAATCTGGATGACAAAGGGGGGTAATTTACTTCCTGGACAAGGAAAAGTTGTAGTTTTTCAGACACTATAGCTGGAAATCTTGTATATTTTTTTTTTCTTATCAAGTTCATTTGATCTCTTGCTAAGCCTCAAGTCTTAATATGGTATCATTAGTTTCTGGTGTGATTGCAATCTTTGAACATGGGAATGCAGAAGCAATGTCTAAAACTGCTGCTCTATTTTGTCTGTCCAAAGGGAAATTTACTCATGATTTGTATCGTGAGATAAATATAACATCTTTAAACGATTCATATTCTAGTAAAAAAGAAGTTAGATAGATTTTTAGTAAAAAAATCTGTTTAACAATCTTTTTAATTTAACCAACATGGGGAACTGACTTATAACATGGGACGTTGAAAGTAGTGTTAAAGTGAACACAAAATGTTTGTTGGGGGGTAAGTTATGAGTTAATACAATCCTATTGGCACACACTACTACTATCAGTGAGCCTGCCTAAGTTCATTGAAGAGCCTTTTAAAATGTGGAGAGGCAATAATTGGATTATTAAAGGGTTCATTATCTATGGCAGTTAAAGACCTTAAATGAATCCACCCAATCCAATAATCCCAGAGAGAAAGAAAAGGTAGGTCTGCAGTGTGAGTGAGTGAGTGAAGTAGCAACACTGGCCTATCGCGTCTTTGTGTGGAGTACCTAATTATTTATTTTCCAATGGTCCATCAAGCAACTTGTTTAAGAAATGGATGGTTTAGCTGATTTTTCTCCTCAATAGTTTTTTTTTGTGAAAAATTCTTGTTATAAAACAAATAAAAATTAATTAAATGGACATGTGATGTTTGTCTCCAAACAAATAGTCTCCCTCAGAAATAGTTCAAAGAGACAACGTGCCCGGAGGGAGGCCCGTCAAACTGGTCAACCTCCCTCCACAATGGACGGCCTGTAAAATGGGTCCCGCGACTTCTTTTGTATATATATAAAAGAATATAGTATAGCACAATTTATGATATATATGTTGTATATATTTCCCCTTTTGCACAAACTGTCTTGAAAAAATAAAAATAAAAAGAAGAAAAAACTGTGATTTTGAAGCGGCAGACATCAAATTAAACGTGGCCGTTTACAGATGTATAAATTTCCTGCCAGGGACATTCCTTTATTGATTTTATTTTAAGAACAATTCTGATGTTTATTATTATTTCTTTTTGGTTAAAAAAATATTGTACATTTAATTTAATTATTATTAAAAGTGAAAAAAAGAACATGCCGGACAATCTTGTTGAATAGCATCCAAATGGGGAGGGTATGGGCAAATTGAATTTTCAAAAGGATTGACCGTTTCTTAAACTACGAATATGGATAGCTATAGGGTCTTTTAAGAATAGCTAAGGCTCCTCGTTAAGGTTGAAAGTCGGCCCAAAAGAGAATACCACTTTGGACCCAGCTCATGCCAATTTATAAACCTTTTCCATAATTAATTTTCTTGAAAATACCCGAAAATGAAATTAAAAATTAAAGAATGTATTTAATTTACACATAATTTTCTACTTTAAAAACAAAAAAGGAGATATTCAAATTCATACGAAAACACAATTTTCTGGGCTTTTTACTTTCATAACGATAATACTTGTCATGGTTCAGGGCATCTGAGTTATGGAACTACGCAAGTGTAAGATACAGTACAAGAAAGGCAATTTTGGCCTTTTTATTCTTATCTGAAGAGGGGAGTCTTCCCTGTTGAGATTAGCAGCTAATTGTTCTTTGATGAGTTCTTTTGGTCCATTTGGTTTATTTTGATTTGAAATGAAAAACAGGAGTGAAAGTAGCAATCCATCTCACCCCTCTATGTTGAGAAATGCAATGAAATGAACAAAATGTTTTCTTCTTGAAATTCTCAAGAAGACTACACAGAAATTGTAGAAGAAGCACTCTCTACAAAGAACACCAATGGAAAAAAACAATCATCAAAGTCTCTCACTGTTAATGTACATTGTTTTTGTAAATCTAACAAGTCATTTCTCTCTTCTTCTAAAACTCGAAGAATAACAGTCAGGAGCTGAGGAGGGGGAGGACCTATACAACTCTGAAAGTGAATCATATATCTTTAGCTAATTGTCTTTCCTTTTTTTCTCTTTTATCTGCAGTCAATCTGGGAGTTTTATCGCTAATGTTGGAGATAGAAAACGCATCATTCTTATCTGAGAGCAATCTATATAGCTCCAGTTTTCACCGACCTGATATAGACACAATTGACTAACAATTATTATATATGCTTGGACTAACAAAAAAATGAAAGACAAGTAGGAATACTTTGATAGTTAAATTTAGTTACCATTTGGTCCTAGATTGTTGGCAGGAGGATTAGAATCAAATCCCATAGGGAAAATGTTTTGGATCTCACCATCCCACACTGCCTGTAGAAAAGATGGTAGAGTATTTCATTCCATTCCTTTCATCAATTGCAAGTATCATCAATGTAAGAAAGGGGATTTACCTGAGGTAAAGGATGAAATGGTGGTGTTGCACCTGGAATACCTGGGAGAGTTCCGGGAGGAAAACCTGGGAAAGCATGTGAGGAGTTCAACGTTGGTCCAACACCTAGAGATGCTGCATTGCTGCCTCGTGAAATATGAAGAATCTATAGAAAGGCAAGAGATGATGAAGTTCAATATCTGGACATTTTCGAGCAGCCAAAGATTGAGTTATTATTACTTAATAGTCACTTACATCTTTCGAAAAGATCTGGTCCAGGTCTATGTTAAGTTCGGGATTCACAGTTGCGAGTTTCATAGACAAAAACTGGAATAAGATGGAGATGAAGATAAAATTAGCAGTGTATAGCTAATGCAGTGGCAAATGAGTACCGTGAAACCACTCTTGATGAAAACCAAGATCAGAAAACAACCCACATTGCCAGTAGAGATAAATTCATACCATTGGTTCACAAGCAAGTCAAAAAGTTTACAATGCCTAACAAATGACTTAATCAACAAAGCTAAAGCAACTAATGTATCTCCTACATTTTTAGTCAGATATCTTTCGTGATGGAAAAAGAATATTCAGACCAATCGGGAAAGAAATTCATAACAAGCAGTGCCTTTAAACTAAATAAACCCGTTTTAGTGCTTGAAAATCTGATAAAAAGAGGACAATATGCATATCATAAAGGCAATACTGAAGTGTCCCACCATCCTACGCCCAATGCCCAAGCAAGTTCTGAAAGGAACCAATTGTTCCAATGTAGTTACCACACGTATTCTTAGAGAAATTAGTCTTTTGGATAGCATTCTAATACTTAAGATCCAACAGCATGTGCACTAGTTTCAGGAAGCATACCTCCACCTGTTGTTGCAGTGATTGTACATAGTTGATAATCTCATCAAGCATCACTGCCTTGCCAGTAATCTCAGGACAAGAGGAAAGCCATTTAGCAAAATATCAGAATCAATTTACCACTGCAAAAAAGGGACCAAAGAGGACCAACCTTATTGCAGCCAGGAACAAGTTCTTGAAGCAATCTCATCCTCTCACTAATTCTTTCTCTTCTCACCTGAAAACCAAAAAGGATTCAGGCACCATCTATGATCCTGCAACTGTAGATTTTCCAGGACTACACAGGAGTCTTACCCTTTCAGCTAGACTGTGACTATTAGTTGCCTGGCCTCTCTTTGCCCTTACATGAATGTAATTTTCTTTAGGAGGTTCTTCATTGTTGGAATTATCCTTCACTTGTTTACCAGCTTGCTTACTCCGCAAATTGGTGCTATTATTTTGCTCCATTTTTTGTTTAGTTTCATCTTGCTCTTTTGAACATCCTGAACTATTCCCAGAAAGATCTTTCTGCTGTTCTCCTTCAATATTCTTCAGTAGACAAAAAAACGATATCACACTCCGGCACATGATATTTTTATGGGAACAAATAGCATAATAAAAGCGTTTCTGCTATTTTGACAAAGATCCCAAAATTCTATTTTCAAACAAAAGAAAAAAAATTCCATGGAATTTACCTTCTTGAGAGGCAATGGAGAAGAAGAATCAAATGCTTTTCTTTTCTTCTTTCCATTTAATGAACTACCTAAACCTCCTTCGGAATTCTGACAACCTTCTTGGTAGGCGACTCTCTTGTTTGAGGCACCATTCAAATGGCTGCCTGTTTCTGTAACCTGGCCACAATCTGTAAGTCCAAAAGAACTGACTATTTCTGAGAAGCTTCCTCTTCCAAAAGTTGGAATCTTTGGCACAATATCAGCAAGACCCGAATCACATGGATAAGGAACGAGATGGGAAGAGTTGCCCACTGTCTGATGATTTCCCAGTACAACCGGATAGTGTGAATTCGTAAATTCATTGTGAGGAACAACTGAAGAGCCACCGTAATTCTCACCGTGATTCAGAGATACGAGTGGGTCCCAACCAGATGCGTAGAAAGTTTCAACCCCAGTTGATGAAGCCTTAAACATGGAGTCTGAGCACATTGCCACCCCCGCTACTTTATCAGATAATGAATTCGTATCCATCCCAGAAGAAGGGCAATTCAAAATCCCAATACCATCCATCCCAGAAGAAGGGCAGTTCAAAATACGATTAGCACGGTTGGGATGAAATCCCACATCACCATTATCCTCAGTAGCCATAGTTCAAGCACCGAAAAAACCAGAAGAAAAAAAAATCCCAAAACTTCTGGAATTTAATCAATGCGCCTTCAAAAAGGCATCCCAAATCAACAGTTAACCCACCAAAACCAAGAATTGGTACATAGTATATTTAAGAAAAAGGAACCAAGAAGTAAAGGCAAAGTGTTTGACCAAAATGTCTGGTAATTTCTTGCAGGACTCAGCAAGGAACAAATAAAACTGGCAGCTTTATGTGACTGGGAAGGTTAAAGCGAAAGAAATCTCTCATTTGAGAACCCTACAGACAGACACAAAGGAAAAGGAGAAATCCGATGTACCAGGCATAAAATCTACAGAGCGCCAGCTACTTCCTCTTCTTTCAAGAACCCTAGGATCAAGTCTACTCTAATGTGGAAAAAGTAATTCACGGAGACAAGAAAGTATGAAACTTTCAGAGCATAAAGTAGACAACGAAGAAGTGAAAGGCATTGGCTAAGTAACAGCTCACTACCCTAATGAAAAGAAAGCAGATTCCCTTTTCTCTTTACTAAATAAACAAGGAGCAATCTAATGTTCACATCCTGGATTTAATTAAGTACTAATTGATAAAATAGAAGGCTTAAGTAAAGTATCTTAAAATGATCCAAAAACAATGGGGGATCACTCCACGCCCAAACTACTGAATAAGTAAAGAAATGGCCAGAAAAAAAAGGGTCCTATTTGGGGATATGTACCAGTTATTGAACTTGAAGCTTTGAATTAGACTGAAGAAACCCCACAAGAATCCTTGAACAGAACAGTTGCAGAGGCCCTTTTAAGATATTCTCAGATAGCTAGCTAAAAATGACCAAAAAGCACCAAATTCTACTTTGCATTATAGAGAAACAGAAATTGTGCAGAGGTTATCAGAACAGTCCCCTAAAATTGGGCACTTGGTGGTACCCTTGAAGAGCATCAATGCTTGCTTAAATTCTACAAGAAAGACCAAATTCACCAACTGGGTACTTGCAGAATCAGCAAAGGAAGGAAGCATCAAGTTCCAACCTCTACAGATCAATGACAATTTTAGAGCACTACCACCTGACAACATATAGAGAGAGTTTGAGAGATAAAAAGAGTCTCTAACTTTACCTGCTCAATCTACAGGTGATATGTATGATTTTAAAAGACAGACTAACTACTACTGCCAACTGCTCTTTGCAGTTAAATTATTACACAACCTAATCTTTCCCTTTCACCCCACCCGATACTTTACTCCTTGTAATTTCTTTTCCTTCACATTACAATATTAAAAAAGCATGCTTTTAAAATATTGTAAGCAATTAGTTGTTTTTTAATGATACTGAAAGATTGGAGAGGTTCTTCTCTTGAAGCCCAAGATTTCTTGAAATCTTTCTTTTTTTACTGACACATTTGCCAACTATTCTAACAGACCCTATATTTAGCTGTTACACACTCATTTTTCCTCAGTGCCAACTAACGAAACAATTCTTTTGAGAAGAGCAATTATGCACCTCAGGTCCATTTGCCTTCCATGACTCCCACTGTTCATCACCCTTGTCCCATTAAATCAAACTCTAATCTTTGACATTAATAATGTGTGCTGGGTGGATGTCATGTACCCCCATGCAAAAGAAAAGCCCTTCTGAGCAACTTTAGTAGATTTTATTTAGATACATCATACTTGGTGTATGGCTTAAGATTTGTATAATCCAAGTTATGTAAAGTAGTGAATAGTTTCTCATTTTCCTTCAAAATCAACACCATTGTTTATTGATTTTTTGTCAGTACAATCTTTTTCTTTTACTATGGCCTTTGGCCTTCCTCCTAACACAAGGAATATTGGAATCTCATCACATAATTTACCTCATTGTCCTCGAACGTTTCCAGCTGGAGGTATCTATTCTATTCTGTACTCTACTCCTCTTTCCCTCGCTCCAGTGAGCTTAGTTTCTGAAATTAATTATAAATTATCTCTCCCTTTTTTTTAATCAAAACGATTACTTCCTAAAATAACCGAGCCCACTAAATGGGATAGGCTATTACTTAAATTAAACTAGACAAAATTTCGTAAGATGATGAACTAGTCAAAGTGGAAAATATCCAGTCAACTCTATGTAAGGCTGTGATCTTGCTGGAATATGAAGTTATTCCACAATAAACGGTTCAGTTTGTTCCCCAGAGGATGCAATCCGGTGTGGGAGGGTGCACGGCAGAAATGCGCCGAGGGAAGTTTTTTTTTGCTGTGGAGTCAAAGTAACAGTGGGAATGTAGATTGATGATGGATGATGATGGAGACAGCATACCAAACTTATCAATGTGGGTACTCACACCAAATCATTCCTCGCAGTATGGTAGAGAGAGAGAGAGAGAGAGAGAGAGAGAGAGATCTAGAGGGACCATAGATTTTATTTTGAGATCTATGTGTTTTGATTTGGTGCATAGTAATAATTCCCAAAACTTGAAATTTTAGAAGGATTGTTTCTAGAGGAAGATTTTGATTAAATACCAAAACAAAATCAAATGATAATTTTTTTTTTTTTTGCTAAAGAATTCTTGAATTGACTAATGATGTACTGCTGCTAGTAGTTCTTGTAGGGGGGGCCAAAATGATTCAAAAGTTCAATAATATATATTGCTTACAGCATTGTTTGTCTCATCATCTCATGGTTTAGAAAAGTCTTGAAAGGGATAGATCAACATCAAACCAAAACAAATTTCTTGAAATAATTCATTTCTATATTTATCAAGTTTCAAATTCATGGAAATTAAAAAAAAAAATTGCATTCTTAAGATATCACATTACAAGTGTAATATATATATTAAACGATTTGGAGCTGATTATTGTACATCTAATAGCATCAACAAATTACATAAATATACTTCATTCAAAATGTTTCTATACATAACTCAATGATTGAAAAGATGAAAGTAAACTAATATTAACTTCGCTGGTAGCTACAAATTTGGGAAGTCGAGACATTAACTCTTTACAAGTCTGATTAAAAGGTAAGCTTTCAACCTGTTTTATAAAGATACATTTCACGATTTACTTTAGATCATAGAGAAGGGGAGGGAGCCCTATGGTTAGATTCAACCTTTTTGGTTTTTGGTTTTCTTTTATCTATATACTTCATCCAAAAGGGAGAGTCTAGGAAGATTATTACAAGCTAATTTTCCCTGCAAATGCACCTAATATATTGGCTTTTAAAACTAACATAAAGCACCCATGCAAACAAAAAATAAAAGTGGGGGACAGAAAAATGCCTAAAGAAGACAGTCCCTAATTGGAATTTAAACATTTTTGTAATTGGAATTTGAATCCATCAATTCAAAAAGCCATGTGAAAATATTCTTCCCAACACCAATATAAAACATTCACTTGATTTCCATAACAAATAGAAGATGTGCAATATGCGTGTAGCCACTGGCCCTCATCAAATAGTCAAAGTCAATTACTCCCGATTTCTTCGTTGGAGGATAATTTCTTAGGACTATAATGAAAATTACTACATGCAACATGCCTTAACCGCTTCATCATCATCATCATTACTTCTTTCGTTAGGAGACGAATGTTTCATATCTCATTTTGGATTGTTCAAAATTAAATGTTTTATTTTTTAAACTAGTAAAAATGTTATTAAGAAAATTAATAATGCAATGTGTTAATGAACTGAGTTAGTTTTTTTCATTAAAATAAATGTGATCAAACTCAATTATTTTTTTCTTAAAAAATGGGTGATAGATTAACCTACTTCAACTGTTATGAGAAAAATTGATGCTAAGTTCACGTACACTTACTACTGACATCAATTGTCTTAATCTAATTATAGAATAGGAATATTAATTATGAGGAATATCATTTCTATAATGCAAATATTGTTGTAAGGAACTCCATCAACCTTTTCAAGAAGTAAGCCTGTAATTTACATCTTAAATTAATACCGATAAAAATAATTTGAATTTTTTTTTTGTTTTAAATAAATTTTAAAGAATGTGTGTCACTTTAAATTAATTTATACAATAATCTTTGTAATTAATATAATTAATTATGTGAAGTTAGTAAGACATCAATTAAATAAATTGATGATGGTACTGGAATGTCTTTATTATCAATTTTTAGTTATTTGAAACTGAATTTTCTTATTTTTCAAAAAAAAAAAAATAGTGGAAATTTTATAAAAAATTAATATCGATAAAATTAAAAAAGAACAAAGTCACAAATTAAAATAAAATAATTTACTTTCGTTGCCTTCCCTCCTTTCTTCTTGCCTTTTCTCACTCTAAGTTCTACCCTCTCTGTTGAAAATCCCTCTTGTTTTCAACTTCTCCAACCAAATCACACACCTTACCGGATTTTCAATCTTGGTCGGATCTTGTCGTTTAATGCCTTTTTGTTTGTCCACAAATCATAATAGCTTTTTTCCCCCTTAAATTCTTAGTTGTTATTTTTAAGGTTCGTGGGCATGGTTCTCCTTTGAACCTCTCACTTTGGTTCTTTGTTCTTTGTTCTTCATTTTTTTTTTTTGAAGAAGTTATGTCATGAATCTAAATAAACGAAGTAATACATATTTGTAAGGTTTAGGTAGTAAACCGAATCCAC
Organism: Parsonsia alboflavescens; assembly: GCA_028571225.1. NCBI lineage: Eukaryota > Viridiplantae > Streptophyta > Magnoliopsida > Gentianales > Apocynaceae > Parsonsia > Parsonsia alboflavescens. Next base: position 7,137,094 of record JAOXNR010000031.1, read on the forward strand.
ACTCGTCACTTTATTTATTGGAGATATTTTCAAAGGGGCAAGTAGTTAGGTATTATATATGTTAGGTCGTACTTTATATACAGTAATGTCAGTTAAGTTAATTGTTTTTTTTCTTGAGAAAAAATAAATTATTTTTTTTAAAAAAAAATATTTGTAACTGTATTTTATAAACTAAATTATAGAAACACAAGGTAAACCCTAGAGGTTCATGATCCAATTTTATTTTAAGAAAAAGATAGCTGATAGTTAATTTTAATAATTAGAGGGTTAATCGGATTGGAACACACTGTAAGGAGCATATTCCTCAATGTTCTATAGCATTTTTGACTTTTTATATACTTGTATATTTTTTTGTAATCCGAAGTATATCACATATGAAAATGGAAGATATCCAAAAATGTTTTGTGCATGAAAAGAGAAGAAATCTGATACGATGTGGCTTCATGCTAAACAAATAATAAAATCAAGGGCTGGGAAAGCATGTGTTAAAACATCAATGATTTGTACTTGAAATACATAATCAGGATCATAATTAACTAGTAAACCTAAAGCAAATCATACCCATGCCCATCACGCCTGCTGCGCCCAATGGGCTTTGGGTGGACCTAACTTTTCTAGTTTCATAAAGGGTGGTCCTGCCTCTATGAGCAATGATGGGTTTGATGGATTCAATTTAGTTTATTCAAGAAACTCAAATATATGCATCCAACTTGGCTCCATTTTAATACACCATTAAGGAAAAGAGAGTTCTCTAATTTCATTTTAATTATCACTTACATATTACAATGTTAAAAAGATGAATGAATTTTCTATTTTAATTTTTACTAGTGAATTTATTATTATTATTATTTTTTTCTATTATAGTCAAAATAAAATTGGGCTGCAAATTGGATTGATTCGACTAGACCACTGAGGTGGAATGCTTCCAAAGCAAAATTAAGCTATGGGAGGGGATAACTCCTAATTATCCACTCTGATAATAAAGCTAAAATATATTTTAAGAAGTCAAGGTTAAGGGAAGGTGGGTACAAATCAATCTCACATTCAATGTGGGATTTATGTCTTATCCTTTATTCTACATGCTAAAAAAATGGGTTAGAAAGTATTTTATATATTTGTACACTAATAACCAACCAAAGAAATAAAGGAATAGAGAAGAAAAAAGAGAGAGAAGAGAGTACAAAATAAAAGTTATAGTTTTATAATCTTAATATATGTGAAAAACTTTAAATAGCCAATTAAATAGAAACCAAAGGGGTTATAAATTGTTTTTGATTAATTGAGCACTCTGGATTATACTTCCGGTTATACCAACAAACAACTTACATTGTGCCTAAAAATCTTAGGTACAATTCACTGTAGGGTTTAATTTAAATGTAAATTTTTTTTTACTAGTATAATAGAAATTGCAATATAATATTGAAATTTGAATATGATTTAAAGTTTTAATGAAGCTATGTTGTAAACAATGTCCCATTCACAATCCACAAGATTCATTCAACTCCTTTTCTTCTTCCTTTTATTTTTAAAATTATGAATTATCTATTTAGATATGTTGATAAAAATGGAGTAAAGTGTCAAGAAATAGATGAATCAACCAATTTCAATCCACATGAAAGAAGAGAAGTCATGAGAGGAGGAAGAGAATCTTAAAAGGGTGAATTTTTTTAACTTGATTAAAGAACTCAAATTATGCCTTGCTTTGCCAAGTTCATGACTCATTGCTTTAGTAGTATACCATCTTTTTGTCCATGAAGATTTCTACTTTTCAAGAAAGTTTTCCCATCTTTATGAAAAGTTGTCAAATGACAACCCTAACTTTTTCCATTTGTAGAGAATTGTTTTCTTTGCTTCTTCTATGCCAGAAGAACCTAATATTCACATGGGCTTTGTTATTCTAAATGCTATGATTAAAAGGTGGGTTAAGAGATTGGAACATAATTAAATATTAATTAAGACTAACGACTCTCTTCTTGAAACTAAGAGAAATGATGTTTACTAATAATAGCAGTAGAACTAACAATAAAGAAAGCATCAAGATTTTTCTTTTTCTTTTTTACTGTTTTTTTTGTCTGTGGAATTTGAAAATTGATTAATGATGATTTTTTTCTGCTAAACTAAAGTAGAAAGGATTCTTCTCATAGGGAAACTCAATGTATAATTTTTGGTTCTTTGGGAAAGCTTAGCAGGTAAAGTAGATAGTGCAGAGATTTAAGATTCAAAGTTTCAATCCATCCAGCAACCTTAGCTCTATATATATATATATATATAGTACCACTTTCTTCTTCCTAAAAAAATAAAATTTAATTTTGTGAAAATGAAAAATGTCAATCAGTGTTTAAAAAAGAAAAGTATGGTACACTGTCAGGATTTTGCACCGTTTTAGGCAGAATACGTTGGATCCGACCAAAGGCCCATATTCATTTGGGAAAGGCCCATATTCATTTAATATTTGGAAGGCGCTTGGCCCATGTAGGACCTTTTGATCCGAAGTCTAACGCCCTAATCCACTACGTTATGCGGTTGGTTGATTAAAATCCAAATGATTTACTAATTTATTATTAGTTTTTCATCATTACAAATCTTGTAAAGTTCAAATTTTTGACTTGAGATGTTTTGGGCAAAACTTTCTATCATGGTGGCTAGATGCAGAAATACACCTAGTTTTAATGTGTCTAGATTACACCATTAAAGAGAGCAATAATACCTCTAATAAATAAAGGAAAAAAGTTATAATTTTTGTTTGTCAGCAATCTCATGAAAGTTTTAAAATATATATCTTGCCAAAGATCTTTTGAATAGCCTTAAAGAGTGAATGACTACCAACATATTGTGATTTTGCTTTAAGGATTGAAGTGATTGAATGCACTCAAAGTTACGGAATTTTAACAAGTGAATATAATACTATCACTTTTACATCAATTTTCAAATTGATATTAGATGGTGAAAATTTACTGATGTTGATATATTGAAAAATATTCCCTATTTTTCATGCCTCAATATATGCTCTTGCAAAAGCAATATTGGGGAAAGAAATTTAAAAAATATTTTGAGTTTCTTTCATACCTTTGTATATTGAGCAATATAAGGAGTTATGAATAGAAAATTATAAAATCTGACCAACTGACTCCACTCCATTCCTATAGTGAATGACACTACTTTTCATAATTATCGAATTTGTACCCATGATTGAGATAATAAATTTTCTACGATGGTAGACATGGCAAAAGGTGCCAAAATATTGAGTCTATAAAAGTATTCTCACAAAAGAAATATGGTAATTATAAAATAAATGAAAAGTCTAAAGATGGTGAACCATCGAATTCAAGTGATAAAAGATTGTTACAAATATGACATTAAGGGAAATTTGGCTTCATACATAGTGTTCACCAAAATACTTGTTGACATCTGTCAGGTGTCTTTGAAAAATATAAGGAAAATGGTAGAAAAGTTTTATATAAGATGCAAATCATATAATTGATATGGATACAAAAGCTTTTGCGAAAAATAAATATTTGGATATGACAGACTCATTACTGGCCTTGAAGTTGCCAATAGAATATAATATGATAATTATAGTTCAAAAGATTGGAAAATCTTAGTATTATTATTTGCTTATTTTAATTTCTTTTCAGTATATTTATTTGGCCTAATAGACTTTATAAATTAAAATTGATAGATTACTCGTAATTAAAATCAGTTTATTTGATTAAATATTGCTTTACTTTTATAAATTTTATTATATGTTTTACCTTATTCATTTGTACTTTTCTTCGTTGAAAATAGAAGATGAACATGCAATTTCAGGTAGTACAAATAGCATTAAAAGCTCTTAAGGAGCTTGTATTTTATACCCAGAGAAATAAAGTCTATTATTGAATATGATTTATTTTTCCTCAAATCTCAACATAGGGTTTCTTGAGTTTAAAGGATATTATATACAATTTAATATCATATTGGGGGCAGTGAAAGGTAGAGATACAAAATATCTCAAAATTACATTTATGAAGTCAGGTGAAAAAGAGGTAGTAGAAAAACTACCATGTTTATCCTCTGGGTTGAACTACACATTTATTCAAGCAACTGAAGCTTGTGCTTAAGAATTTAGTCAGATGCTAAAAAATGAATTTGTTATTTGGCTATGACCGATTGGATCATCCTGAGTCCATTATGATGTAAAAAATTCTTGAAAATTTATTGAAAAACTATAAGAGTTTTCAATTTAGAAATGTTGCTTATTCTCAAAGTGAGCTAATTATTGGACATCACCAAATAAAGATGAGCAAATTATTCGAAACAAATTCAAGTTAATATATGTGGAATATTTCATTATTTTACGAGTAGAAATTGACGCATCGCCGAAATAGTCATATATATATTTATCTCGCAATATATATTTTTTATGATTGATTAGTATGATTTTTTGATCGAGACTATATTATCCCAATTATCAAATTAAAAGATATATCTTGATGCTGGTTAATTCACGTCAAAGACATTTGATTATTATTGCATTTCAAGTGAAATAGTAGTTGAACATTTTGTTGGTCATGTTCATACATGAAATGATTTGGTAGAATTGTTTATCAACAATCTCAAATTGATTGCAAGATCATTACTTTTGAGAACAAAACTCCCCATTAATTCGGGAATGTGCTATTCCACATGCAGCAAAACTTATTCGTATCAAAGTCAAATATATTAACATATTTACTCCCCTATATAATTGGTTTAAGGTTAGGAACCATATATTTCCGTTCTTTAAAGCTTTGGATATGTTGTATATTTTATGTTTGCACTACCACAATACATGAAAGAAAAAGGGTCCTTATATAAGGATGAGAATGCACGTTGGATTTGAATCTCCTTTCATTATATTTAGGACCAATGATTGGAGATTTATTCATGACATATTTAATTGTTGCCACTATTAGATGAATCATTCTTTCCAACATTATAAGGGGGAGAAAATAAGCAGTTGGATAATAAAAGAGATATCACAAGAAAATAATTATCCTTATCTCATTACGATCCTCACACAAATGAATGAGAAGTAGAATTTCAAAGGATAATTTATTAAAAAAAATATGACGAATTGGTTGCCAGATGAATTTACTTATCAAAAGAAAGTCAATAAATCTCATATTCCAATTGCAGATGCTCCTTTCAAAGTTGATATCTGTGAAGGGCAAATTAAAGTCGAAAAGAATTAATAGCACACTAAAAGGTGAAAGGCTTGTCAGTTCAAAAGTTGAAAATCTTCTTTAAAAGAAAACTAGTAAATTTTCAAAGATGACCCAAATATAGGAAAGTGTTTTTCCTACAACAAGGAAGATTTACTTTCAAAAGAAATCCTTGACATAATTCAAAAAAGTAATGATGAGATTCAGATATATGAAATTAGTGAAAATGATGAAATCTCAATGAATTATGTCATGAAGAAAAATAAATCGAATTGACAAAAATTAGTCGTCAAGGATATATTTTCATATTATATAGTGAGCAATATTATAATTAAAAGTGAGGATCTTGAATCTACATTAGTTGAAGAATGTAGGCATCAAAATGATTGGTCAATAATGGACTCTCACTGGAAATGCTTTTGGACCAATTGTCTATACACCAAGTGGTGTAAAACTAGAAGGGTTCAATATTTGTGCAAAAAAGAAATGAGATAAATGAAGTCACAAGATCTAAGGTACAGCTTGTCCCATAAGGATTTACCTAACAATCTGATATTGATTATGAGGAGACTTATTCTCTTGTGGTGGATGCAATCACTTTTTAATTTTAATTAGTTTGGCAATACAAGAAAAAAGTCAAATGCATCTGATGGATGTCGTTACAGATTATACGATATTTACATGAAAATCCTTGAAGAGTTCAAGTTTCTTGAAGTAAATTTGTCAAATTCTTGAGAAATCTATTTGATAAATAGATCATTCCATGGATAAAAGTAATTTGGACACATGCGATATAATCATTAAAGTCAATATTTATTAAGGGATATGAAAATGATCCTATATGCCCATGTGTGTTTTTATAAGAAGATTTGAATCTCAATTTACCACTATTAATATTTATATTGAGAAATGAATATTATTTGAACTCTGGGAGAGTTGACAAAAGTTGTGAATTATTGAAAAGAAGTATTTGAAACAAAAGATCTTTGAAAATAAAGTTGTGCTTAGGTCTTTAGCTCACATATTTGAAAATGATATCCTAAAGGTATTGAAGTGATTCTAAATGGGTAAATTAAACACAACACTAGAGTATTCCAATGATATTTGGAACACTTGTTGTGAAAAATGGTCCATTTTGATGTAAAGTCGATAACAAAATGATTTTGATTTTGAAGAACCATATATATGCTCTATTGGAATATTGGTGTATCTTGCTAATATTATATGACCTAATATATATTTTGTTAATAAATTTATTAACAAGATGGTTCTTCTCCAACATGAAGACATCAGATTGATGTTAAATACATTTTATGACACTTTCAAAGAATGTTAAATATGATATTATATTACTCAAATCTAATTTGGTTGGATATGCGGATGCAGGTTATTTTTCTAATCCACACAAGACTCGATTTTAAAGAGGTTATTTATCTTCTTATTTCATGGAAATAGGTATGACAATATATTGTTTGCTATTTCCTAACTAACAATGTTGGTGTTTTAGCAATATCACAAAGCCAGTAAGACGTGTTTTGTTATGACAAAATTTTTTAAACGCAAGGAAACTTGTTCCGATAAAGGCATATGGAGATATTACATTTCATTGGTTAGATAAATGAAAGGTCATCAAAGGTAATAAAACAAAGCATATATTATAAACGTTTTCTTTATTCATGGCTTTCAAAAGAAAGGTAAGTTATAGTCTTGCAACGATTCACGATAGTCCTTCCCATTTCTATATTTGAATAATTTATAAGGAAGATTGGTATTGGATAAATGGTTGTTACCAGGAGGGGCAGTAAAATACAAGCTGTACTCTTTTTTCCGTCATCAAGTTTTTGTCTCATAGAGTTTTTCTCGATGAGATTTTAATGATTTAGCCATAGATGATGTGTCAATTCTTATGATCATTCAAGGGAAGTGTTATAAATATGTGAATGACCATTGTGATCAAACTTATGCCTCGAACATATGGGAAGACACTTCATATGCCCATGTGATGTCATCGATAACATCATCTGTCTTGGAGACCAAATCTCCTAGTTTAGAAACTAAGTCTTTCACCCTATAAATATAGGGTTGTTATGATCATTTGCACAGATACTAAAATGTGAATAAAAGATAAGTTCTCTCCTACTTTTGTTCCTTTTTATATTTTTCCAAATTGTTCATATATTTATATTTCCTCCATAAAATTTATAACATTCTTATCTTTCAGGAACAATTAAGGTATCTTAAATTTCTTTAACAAACTAACAATTTCTAAACCTATCTAAACTTGTTTCATCTTGACTCCCACAAATATCATGAAGCAAATCATGTCTTTTTTAGCTTTATTTGATATGAACAGTGTAAATACTTATTATTTAATTTTTGTTTTAAATAAAAAAATAACATAGGGATGTATATTATTGAAGACAAAATTTCCATCCATTAACAAGAAAAAAAAAAACTTTATTATTAATGTTCCTGTAGAAATTATATTAAAAAATTATTTTTAGATTATAAAATTTACTAGCAATAGGATAGAAATAGGTCAAACAGCCTGTGGCCTGACCTGTTCAAGCACAGAATCAGGCTAAGGCTTTTTTTTTTTTTTACCTATTTAGAGTCAAAAGCTAGTTCTCGGCCTTGCGCTTAGCTTGTTAGACCTGTCAAGTTGACCTGTGTTTGTTTCCCTTTTCTTCAAAAAAGAAAAACCCTTTTAAAATCTATAAATAAATTAATATATAATTTAAGATTTGAACATATGACATGAATTGGGATAATATTTTTCAATTCATTATAATTACTTAACACATACATTTTATATAATTAAGTATTTGTATTTGTATGGTTTAAATAAGAGACAAAAACTAAAGTAATCACCACTCACATTTCCACATAAAACTTTTCCACAATATTCCAACAAAAGAGTATGTCCTTTAGACTTTGCTGCTTTAAATCAAGAATAAACAATTTTCTAAAGAGTTGGCAAGCCTGACTAACTTAATAGTAAGCAATAATATTTCAATCGGTGAGTTCAAGACATGATTAGGGGTGTAAATGAGATGAGACTATTCGAGAATGGTTCGAGCTCGGCTCGATGAAAGCTCGAATTCGGCTCGTCTTAAACGGGCTCGGGCTCGACTCGAGCTCGGCTCTCTTATTAA
>JAOXNR010000031.1:7145531-7178640 GCA_028571225.1 Parsonsia alboflavescens
TTCCCCCCCCCCCCCCCCCCCAAAACAGTTCATGACAGACAGCTAGCTATCAGAAGAAAGGACCCCGCCGCCCACTTACCCTTTCTCCGAACCCCCCTCTCTCTCTTCCTTCATTTAATCTTTTTTCTTCTTCAAAAAACTACTCTGCATCTCGAATTGTCCTGCTTGTTCATTCATGCATCGTTCATACGTCACCCCAAGCAGCAAATACTGGCAAGTGGGCCATGGAGATCGGTACAGGCCTCAGCTGTGCTGCAGATGGGATCCAAGAAATAAGGTTGTTCGTGGGACTGATGAACTTGGTAACCGGAGTAGTAGTAGGCTTCGAGAAGACGCCGTTTCTATCTGGGCTAGCTTCTCTTGAACTGTTCAAACTCGTAACCAAAGAAGATGAATTGGATATGTGGGCTCTCAACTTATTAGCCGATTCATCTATAATCTGCTGGTGGTGGTTTGTGTTCCCGGAATCAATGCCCACCACATCATGCAGTGATGAGGAGGAAGTCCGGTAGTTATCGGTATTAAGAATCTTCTCATTAAAAGAGTCCACGGCGGGCACATTTTGCTGCTGCTGTTGATGATACAGAGCCATTCTCCAGTCAGAGACGTGATTATTCACATTGCCGTTCTCCATTTGAACAGTTTCTATATTCCGAACTGCTGCTGCTGCAGCTACGTGTTCAATGCACTCGATGTTGGGCTCCGGCCGGCCGTCTTTGATTCGTCTAGCGAGCTCCCCAGTAGGCAAAGTAGTGCTGGCCATGATTCTTTCCACGTCATATCTTGACATGTCAAAGTTTGTGACCGCATTTACTCCGCGGAACTTGATAGCAGCAATGTCATAAGCTTCGGCTGCTTCTTCCTGAGTGCCTGTGGAAGGTAAAAAATTTGTTAGCAAAGTTTATGCAAATATGGCTAAAAAAGAAACTAAAGCTCAAACCAACAGTTTGGGTAAAATGATTTAAGTCTTTTTTTTCCCCCACAGTGGAATGTTCAACAGAGAAAAAAACATGCATTTCACTTTTATCATTTCATGAGAAGGAACAGCCACAGCCAGCCTTATGAAAAGTTTTTCATCAGTCCACACTGAAAATCAGCAAAAACGTACAGTCAATGCAGCCTTAGAAAAGTAAAACTAGAGAGAAGCTACACCATATAAAAGGAGGCACAACAAGAACAAGGAACACAAGAAGGCTGATCATACTGATTTGTATGAAAGTTAAAATTTAGAAGAATCATGATGGCTTTGAGCTTTCTTAGATTCCATATATATTCCAAAACTGTGAAACCCCATAAATTAATAATTCTACTGTTTTTTAAAAATGGTCTACTGCTTACTAAATGTTCCAAGATACAAGTCCTTATTCCCAGCAACACGGCCGATTCTGGCTTGCCATCTTCCATGCTGATGATGCCTAAATGAACAAGAAATTATTAGAACCAAGCACTTAAATTAGCCCGAATTACAATTTTGTTTCAGATTTTGGAGAAACCTCGTCACTCCTCGATACATGGAAGCACCCCTTGAGAATCCACTACTTTTCCTGAAAAGAGACGCCGATAATATTTAGTAAAACAAACAAACATTCAACTACAGAACAAATCAAGGAAACTGAAACTGCACACTGCTGGGTCACATTCTTTTGCCTTTTTTCGTTCACCTTCTCAAGTGAGCAACATATTCTTGGCGACTCATATTCTTCATGTCCTCAAGCTCCTGGTGGTAATTCTCCAGCTGTTGGAAAAGATGTGAGAACAGATAATACTGTGAACAAAATTTTTTTTTAAACCAAAACTGAATCGTACCGGAAAGTTGATATGGGTTGAAGGTCCCCAATATTTAAGTGCTGCAAGATCATATGCCCTTGCAGCTTTCTCTTCCATATCGTAGCCCCCTAAAATAAAATTTTCATTTCTCGTTAGTAATCAAAAACAAGTTTGAGTCCCTCGCTGAAAAACGCCATTCATATATAAACTCAGATATAATACTTACCGAGATATACTGGAAAAGAAAATGAATCACGTGATAGGAATAGCATAGCCGGAGCAGCAGGTAAGACGACAAAGAAAATTGATAGCACAAGTCAGATGTTGGAAACAGGTGGAGGGGGGAACTTAATTTGATAGTCAAAAGAAATACAGCCAAAACAGATAGAAGGCTCTTTGTTTTTTTTCTCATATAACTAATTTTACCTTGCCTTCCTTTCCTAGTCTGTCCCTCTTTCTTGCAACTGTTATCCCATAGATGGGCTTCATATCTACCTGTCCACCGATGCCTAATAGAAATGCATTGGCAAACTGTAAGCACTGATATAGATGGAAATGTAAAACAAAACAAAACAAAAACAACATTAATATAAAAAAAATTACGGCAAAATAGTAGAAATGAAGAGACCTGGTTACTCCTCTATACTGAGATGTTCTCTGACCGAATGTGTCAATGGATTTTCTGTGGACGGGCTGCTTCGGAGCGACTTTTGAGCAGCTTCTCTTCTTGGTTTCGATGGCGCCGGCCAAGCAGTCGGTTTCGGTGGATGAGATGTGTCTGGGAGCTGCTGTGACGCAGCTAGACTGGGAACCGGGACTCATGGACAAGGTCAAGGACTGAAGGTCACTGCAACCTATTGCACCAGCTGAAGCCGAAACGGTTCCATTATCATTAACTATGGGGGTTCCATTATTCATCTGGTGTTCCAGTGCATGATGATGATCAGAATAGGGTCCGGAAACCCAGTTTTTCAGGCAAGGCAAGTCATCGCAGTTACCGAGTTGAGTAGTCTCGTTTGTTTCTTCAGTACTTACATGGGCCGGCGGAGGAGCGGTGAACATGTCATGGCACTGGAGTCCAGTGAAAAAGGGATGATGAGGATGATGCTCTCCGTCAAGAGACGGCTGTCTGTTAGCTTCGTCGGAGACAACACTTTGGCTATAGAAGATGCTGTCTAAGCTAAGAACAGCTCTCTCTTGGGCGGCGCTGCTGCCGTATGAATGTCCTACCATGGTTGCACCACCGCCTAGAAAGTTTTCCAGCTTTGGCGAGGAATTAGGCCCCATAACTACTACATGAGAAGGGAGGTTATATATAAAAAATAACAAAAAAAAAAAAAAAAAAAAAAAAAAAAAAAGGGACAAGCCAAGCCAACCTTCAGTTTGAGATCTCCGGAGAGCTTCCATAATACAAAGAGAGCCATCTGACTTGAGAGGCATAACAGAGAGAGGGGAATGAAAGGCAGAGCTATTATCACCAATGGCAGCAGGAAAGCAGAGAGGATTTGAAGTATTGATGAAGTGATGAGGAGAAGACGACAGACAGAAACTTATTGGAACTGCAGCAGTACTAGTAGCAGCAGAAGGAGGAAGAGGCTGAGGCGGAGGCTGATTCTGATGATGATTAAACTGGTGATGGTGATGATGAGGTTGGGAGTCAGACGAAGTAACCTCCATTTTCATGTAGGGTGAGAGAGAAAAACCCAACCAGTTATTATTAGTCTCACTGCCATTGTTGTGAGTAGAATCATTCAAAGACGACTTCATCTTCTAATCTTCTTTCTTCCCTTCTCTCTCTCTCTTCCTTTTCTTACTTGGCGAGAGTTCTTCGGCAGCAGCAGCAATAGCAGTAGAAGTAGTATTTTTTTCTTTTCTTTTTTTTTCCTGTTCCTCAAGGCAACTCAATCATTGCAGAAAAAATAAAGTAATCATTTCAAAAATTCTCCCCCCGTTTGTAATCTAGCCTGCTGCAGAATTCATCAACCGAAGAAACACAATACCCATACATAAAACCCACTAAAGCCCTCTCAAGACTCTTTGATCTATGCACACACTCACACTCACACTCACACTCACAACATAAACGTGTGTGTCTCTCTCTTTCCCTCGAACACGGTGAGAGAGAGAAAATACTTAATATCCCTTGGGGGAGAGAGCACGAAAACTGGTCCCTTTAAACTAAACAAAAGGAATGAATTTCAACAAGCAATGCAGGCATCATCCCCAGCATTCCATACCACCATAGGGATCTGTGTATATATATATATAATATAACTATATATGACCAACCGAAGGGAAAAAAAAAAAGGAGATAAAGTCTTTTTGTACGTGTTCTCTCTTCTTTAATCCCCGGCCATGTAAATATCTAACTTAAGCAGCTTCTCCTTAAGGCTTAAAAGTTTAAAACCCACACCTTAAACCCAGAAGCAGTGAGAGACGGGTAGAACTGTACTACCGAGAGAGCAGAAGTTTTATAGCCCAAAAACCATCCCGTCAAGATTTATAGTGAAATGGAAAAGGATAAGTAAAGAAAAAGTCCCACAAATTTTTACTACTAATAATAATATTATTATACTGCAAGCTGAAAGAGGCAAAGAGATGCAAGGAAATCCATTCTTTAATTCTCTGTTTGTCCGGGAGTGTAATTGATCTTTCCGAATATATTTAAGAGTCGAGCCACTTGAATCTAATGGATTCGTGAGCTCCCATGAGATGAGTGCGGGGTCAGAAGGACAGTAACCCCAAAACAAGATTGCTTTAAATTTTACAGTCATAGCACCCCAGAGAGAGAGAGAGAAATGGCCTTGGATAGATTTGACGGGCAGAGACATCTGCCCCTCCAGTCACCTCATTACACAGTACCAGTTTCTGTACCCACAACGCAGATCCAGAGCTCTTTTTCCTTTCCTTCAAAGAGGATCCCATTTCAAATCCAAATGTAAATATGTAAATACAAAATACCCATTTCATCTTTCTTCCAACTTCCGGCTTTTCTCCTAACCCTTTCTTTTCCCATCTAAAGTGGATATTTTCTGGCGACGTTAGATACCAACCAAGTGAAAACATAGTGGCATGAAAATAATTTGTTGGGCAATGGGTAGAATAAATAAAGTATTAAAAAAATAGTTAAAATTTACCACTGCAGTATCAAGGTTGCAGGTCGGCTAAATTGCTTGCCCCAGTGCATAGACGAATTGGTAAAGTTGACGTGACGTTTGGTTAACTCCAACGATAGGTGGGGGTTTGAAATCTATCGGGAGTAGAACGTAAGCTCTAAACTTGTCCCCTGTTGCGTCCTCTCCGTCAGTCCTCTGTCCACTCGTGCACATCCCTCGATTTATCCCCACTGGCACAAGGGGTCTCTGTGCCCGTGGACGGGATTTCGCCCGCAAGGGACTTCTCCCGGAAACCAAAGGTCGGCTAAATTGCCCTAGGTGGCATAGATGGACTGGCTAGGTATGCATAAAATTTAATTAACTATAACGACAGACAAGAATTCAAATTTTGATAAATAGCTATTTCGATGATGATAATATTCGAAATTAACGGCCTAATCATTACTTAAACCAAAGGTGAGCTAAATTGATTACTTTGCAGACAATATATAGTGGGTGAAAGGTTAAATATAAAGATGAAAGATTTTAAATTTGAAATCTTACAAATATTTTTTTGAATTGAATTGGTTAACCAAAACTTATTTACCTTCTCATAATCTTTTGTTGACTCGATTCACCAAGCATAATTATCTCAAAACCCATTCTCAAATGACGATTATAATCTAATATGACCTCAATTGAGCCCCAAGACATACTCGATAGAGACTAAACCCAAACCTTATTGGACATAAGCTTAAGCTTCGATACGGGAGAACATAATCTCAAAATGTGTTAAATTTAAATTAGAATTGTAAATTATTTATATTCTGTTCATTTGAAATTGAATGCATATTAATTTAATTCATTTTAGACGTAACATCGTTGATTTCTTCATAAAACTTTAATTAATTTAAACAGTGAGACATTTATTTTTAAATAATTTCAAATAAAACTCAATACGTTCAATTTCAAACTAAAATAATACCCACAATTGTGTTACTCTCCCAATTAAAATTCATTATAGAACAAATTGATGGTCGAATTTAATCAATTTTAAATACACAAATTTAATTTCAATATCTTAGTAATTTGTTTAAGGTCCCTCATACTAGTTTTGATGTGCTTTTGATCTCCCCATACAACACACACACATGACAGAAAGATGATTTCATTCTCCGTAGAACCCTTTTTCAAATATTCCTGATTGCTTTTTTATTTTTTTATTTCCTTTTATTCTTTTTTTCTTTCCACGGGATCAAATTGGCATTTGGCAACTACCTTTTTTGGGTGTGTGCATGGAATGGCTGCAACAATCATGAGAAACGTTGCACATGAAATGAAAGAACGAAGATAAAGCATAATAAGTACAAAGCATTAAGCAAAGGTTTCAATGGAGATATATTCTTCTCCCAAATCAAACTCATAAAAAGAGATTTCATAAAGCTAAAATTTTTATATTATCTAATTTATTTTCACTTTTTAGTCAATTTTTTAGACGGGAACTTTAACTCTGGTCCAAAATGTTTACTCTGTACCTACATCAATATTATTTTCTTTCGATAACGCGTGATTCTTTATCCATGTAAAATTAAATATTTCGTTTTTATTCTAGTAAAGAATAAAGGAGTGCATTTGAGACTCATAAGTTATCCCTTTGTAACTTTCATTAATGTAATTAGTAATATGACTTTTGAGTTAGTAGATATAAATTCATAAACTAAAAGGGCGATGTAATGAAAAATGATATTACAAAAGATTTATTTATTTTAACAAAAAATAAAAACATTCGAAGGAGTATATATAATACTTTTTTCATCCGTGACTAAATGTTCGATCCTTCATTTTGAGTCATCCAAAAGTCAATATCTCATTTCGTAATTTAATTAAACTTTTATTAAGAAAAGTAACATTCCAATATTAGAATTAACTAGGTTAAACTTGTTTTTTAAAATCAAAATAAAACATTCAATTCAATTTTGGACGGAGTGAGTATATATTAAAGTCATACTCTCATTTTTAACATTCCTTTTATCCGAAATTTAATATCTCAGTTCGACTTAGTTTATTAACTTAATTTTCTTAATAAAATTTTTACTAGTTTAGGAAATGAGACATTTAATTCTTAAAACTAAAAATGGAATATGTTTATTCTATAAGGATAGCAATGTATATATCACCGGTAATAAAAATGTGAACCGAAAGGTGATTTTTACATTATCGTGCTCGAGGTCAATATACGTGACAAAATTCGAAAATTTGATTAACTGTCACCGGGATTGTCTCATAAATCAACAAACACACTCACTCCCAAGTCAAGATCGACAGGCGATTAAATCTAAAACCTTTGCCTGATTTCTTGATAAAGATCGAAGAGTTCCTCAACATTGTTACAACCTTAACATCTGCTGTCGGCACCATCACGAATCCAGCAAATTAATACCAAATTTTCTCCTTTCTTTTTTTTACGACCACCCCCACCCGTAATTCATCTATCTCGAGGATTGTAGATGGTCGTCTCTCACATACTCTCATTACGTCATGAACTCGAGATTTTTCTATTATTACTATCCATTATTAAATTAATAAGACTTAGACAAATTAATAATAATAATTAAACATTGCGTGAAACGCAGAAATCTGAGAAAAATTAGCAGAATACACCTTTTAACCGAAAAGGTGAGTAGAAGAAGAACATGTATAAGTCGTGATCAAGGAAATACAATTAACAAATATTAATCCCTTTTTAAATTTTAATTTTCTTTTAAACGTGAGATTTCTATTTAGAACAGTGGAGGGGACTGGAGGGTGTATAATGGTGTAGTCAACACCTGCCTCCAGACAAAAAGTGAGGAGTGGGTCTGTGATGAACTTGAAATATTCCAGGAATGATGAGTAAAGGGCCCTCAAAGAACACAAACTTTTCTTAATAAATATTTTATTTATTTATTTATTACGATATCTTCTCTGCTACCATACAACTTTCGATTTTTTTTTTCGCCAACTGTTGCACCATTAATTATTTGTATTATGTATAATAATAGTAATAATAATAATCAGCTCACTAAGGTTCTTGTTCTTCCACATGTTAAGAGGATATACATATGTAATGGTACTTTAATTTTTAGATAAGATATGAATGTTAATTAATTAGATTAATTTCTAGCAATCCTAGGCTGATCAAGAACAAAGGTGGGAGGAAAAATGAAGAGGAAAAGGGATCAATAAAGGAAAAGAAGGTTGAAAAATGGGAGGAACAAATAATATAAGAGAAATTTCTTTTCTTAAAATGTAGTATAAAATGATGAAAGGATAATGGGTGGATTTGGTACCAAACTTTTGAAACTGAGAAAGAAATCATGGCAAGGCATAGGATTAGGATAGGAAGGGGGACACCGGGGGGGAGGGGGAGGATTTCTTTTCTTTTATCGATCGTTGATGAGAGGAATGAGGAGATTGCAATAATACTGCATGCAGCCATGCATGAAGCCAGTCGTGGAGACAGATTTTCAGAGGAAAATGATTCGGTTTGAATCTTCAAGGGAATTACAACGACAGAACGAAAGGAAATTAAGACTATGAATCACTCTGAAGTGGGAGGGAAAGGAAATGAAAGTGTTTCTTGGGTTTGGCGGGGGGCGGGGTGTTGTATTGGTTATGAGTCATGATGCTTGTGGAAGTGGAAAGAGGAGGGGATTCTTTTGATCATGTGGTAATGATGAGTGAATCCACTGGAAAGCAAAGGAAAATGTTAATGCATGCTAGCTCTTCCATATCTCAAGTGCTCTCCTGTGACCTGAAACATAATTTCATGCATTATCATCAATTTTATTACTCCCTTTTTTTTCTTCTCTTTGTGGAAAAGAGGTGTTATGATGAGGATTTTTGACAATAATGGTATATGGTAAGATTGATTATGGAATGGTCAAGGAAGGACAGTACCCAATCTCTGATTTATGTGTGATCCGTACATTTCTATTACTAGTTCTTAACATTGAACTGTCATAGTTTGGGAATTTTTACATTAAATCAATCAATGTTTGTTTAGTAAGTAAATATAATTAATTCGCTTTATAAAAACAATACAATTGTAAAGTCATTATTTCGAATCATAAATGCACGTGATAATTGTTACTACGTGTCCATTGCAAATTAGGTATTTATACACCTCAAATAAAAAGTATTTAAATTACTCTTTATCTTTTTTCATTTATGATATATCTCCTAATATTAATTATCCAATGAGAAAGTAAAAGGTAATATTAGAAAAATCTCAATTAATGGGTCTTGATAATACAAAATGACATATATTATAGAATTGATATTTTTTTCTCCTAAAAAAACACTTATTTTAGAATGGAAGGTATTTATTGATTCATAGTATTTTTAACTTATTGAATATAAATTAGAGAGATAAAGGAAACTTGTTTGGTGTTGGGAGAACTTCTCAATTCCGAATCTTCTAGTGTACTTTTTGCATATCATTCTCTAGTATACTAATAGAGATAAACTAAACTATTAAGGTATTTGATTTTTTAGGATACATATAAATTTTTTACTAATGTACGAGAAAGCATCATACAAAAAGAATATTAAAAGATGTGAAATCGAACTTTTCGAAAGGGTTCAACAATTGACTCTTTAATTTTTGAATCAGGTGAGGTCCATTTGTGATTTGGTTATCCAAAGAATTTAAACAAAAAAGTACAAGGAGGTTATTTGTTTGAGTATTTTTTCAACAATTTTATACGAAACTAATTAGGTTCATAAAATATAGTCTACCTTTATTTTTATTTATAAGTCATTATAATGATTTTATCAATATTAAAGTAAAGTATTTTTTATCCATATTTAGTGATCACGGAGACTTAGTAAGAATGTTAATGAAAAAGATAAATTTTTTAAAATGACTAAAAATATTGCCTTGTCCATTTAATAGATTTATTAAATATTAGTTATTTCAAAAGCACAAAATATTTTCTATGCTAGTATGACCCTATGACTACCTAAATAATTCCAATTCAAGAAATTTCCATATATTGAAATAGATATTAAAAGAAAATCTAATATTAGACTTTTTTATTATTATTATTATTGCTAGCTGGGGGTTATAAAACCAGGTTGTTGCCCAAGACAGTACAACAACATAGGCCAGTTCAGTGTAATCTGTCCAATCAGCAGAGGCCCAGTCCAGTGAGAGAGGGGGAGAAATCTATCAGAAAAATTTAAATTTATTAACTAAGTGGGAAGAGGAGTTATAGAGGTTCACGTGAGGAGCAAGAGACTGAAGTGGTGTGGCACATTAAAAAATCCAAACTAAATCACCCAAAATTGTGTTCAAAATTTTGAATTTTTTTTTTTAAATAAAGAAATTAAAATGTCACTAAATCACTTTTGCAATATATATTTATTTTTTATTCTGAATAAATTTTTCAATTTGAATAATAAGACTACTAAAATTTGGATCAAAGGTTCCAAATTTCTATTTATTAAAATTAGAAGAGATCGGGTCAAGATTTAGGAAGAAAATATAAATCTTATTTAATTCTTAATGCACAAGTATGAGCCTAACAAGATTTAAATCTATACTAACCAAAGGCTAACGCAATTAAATCCTTTTGGTTGATTTATGAGCCAAATTTCGTTCTTTCCTTCTAGGCCAAAACGGCCAGTCTTTCTCACAACTCTTTGAACGGGGAAAAAGAAAAGAAAGAGAGACTAAAAATTACAAGAGGTATAATCGAGAATTAAAAAATGGTGAATCCCACCAAATAAGGATCTCATACGCTTCCATCTCTAGGTTACGTGAAAGGAGTAAATCGAGGATGTACCTCAATAGAACTTGGAGGGAGTATGTCGTTTAATCATTGTACATAATAAACCAATTTTTATAATTGACAGGAATCGAACTCACATCCTATGACTAACACGGTATCAATTTTAATCAAGTTTATCATTGAATCATACCTAAAGCCAAAGGTATAATAGAGTAAACGGTGAAGGGTGGTAAAGAACGAAAGACGAGCAATAAGTAGAGAGGTTACTTTAATTGGTAATAGGCTTAGTGTGTGCCTTTCTTCCACAATGATGAGTCACAATCTAACCCCAAATGTCGGGTCACAATCACCATAGATTCTTTTGTTTCTCTTTACTTCATTTCACCTCTGTTCTGTTCTGATCTGATCTGGGTTTTAAAGAAAGCAAGAAAAAAAGAAGAAGAAACCCTATTGAGGCTTCCTTTCTTTAACATGAATAGAGTAATAACCTAAGAAACAGAATAGATATACAGAGAGAGAAAGAGCCATACCAAAAAAAAAAAAAACCCTAGACAACTCAACCAAAAAACAACCTGCACGCCAAGACAACTTCTTCTGCGAAAAACATAGGTCCCAAAAAGAGAAGCATTCAGAAAAAAAAAAAAACAAAGGAAGAAGAAGAAGAATTTAAAAGCTTTTATGCAAGTGTTCAGAGAGGAGGGTGGGACTCTTTTGTCTTTTCTTTCTCCGTAAATGATCGAGACTTTGTTTATTTGTTTATATTTATAATATTATTATTATTATTTAAATAAAAAACCTGAAGATAATAATAATTTTTTTTTAAAGAAAAAGAAAACAAGACATGCCTTTAATGGTGGATAGTGGGTTGTTGATGCCATAGGGAAGAGTCTGATAAAATCTTTATTGAACAAATAATATTATGTAGTTTTTTGCTTTCTTTCTTTTTCATCTTTGTTTCTTCCTCTTTCACTATAAGTGGATAAGAGACCATACAAGAATTGTTTTCTTTTGCAACGGTATGATGGATTTCTTTTGAGCAAACATGTTTCAATCTGTCTGGTATTATACCATCTGATAAAGGGACCTCTCTCCATACTCCACCATTTAAAGCTTCCCTTATATGGTTTCATGGGTTGTACCTTCTGGTCCCAAGGAAAAGACCCTCTTTTGACCCGCTCCCATCTTTAGTTCACGGAGAGGGATAAACATTACCATTCATAAATTTGAAATGGGATTCCTTGAAAGAGTATTGTTTTCAAGTCTTCACCTGTATTATAAAAGTTCTAAATTACCTGTCAAATACAAGAATTAATGGGAGAAACATGGAATTGATTAAAAGATGATTAAGTTTAAGGCTTAGTTAAAAGATGATTAGTGTGGGTTTCTCCTCACTGCACTAGCAATTACTAGAACATATGGAAAAATGTCCAAGAAAAAATCCGCGCAGCCCAAATCTCTGTCCCGGGAAGCCTTTTTTGTATTTTCCCATATATTAGATTGAGGAAAACAAGCTTTGACTTCTGAGATCTGCTTAATAGTAAGAGGGAAAGAAAAGAAAAGAAAAATGTGCAGATTAAGGGCTCCAAATGATGCTAGTTTCTTGACTAAATGATCCATGAAGACGTCTATTAATGCATTAGTCAAAATGATGTAAAGATTTGATCTGACAGTTGTCTTGACGGAGGCTGGATGGGCGGGCATATCATAGGCTGCAGCGAAAGATGCAGCTGATGGGACGCTACTGAATTTTATCCACCAAGGCTTATACAAAATTAAACTATCATAGACACAGACTCGGCCCAGAATGCTGGCTAGCTAGCCGACCTAATACTTTGGGATTGAAGGGGAAGTCCTTAACGGGCGAAACCTCTCCCACTAGTCACGACAAGGTCCCTCGTTCCAGAGGGTATAAATCAGGGATGTATACGAACTGACAGAGGACTGACGAAAAGGACGCAACGGGTGGCAATTTAATGCCCATGTTCTATGCCCAACGGGTTTCAAACCTCCGCATGCCGTTGGAGTTAACCAAACATCACGTCAGTCTTACCAGCTAGCCGACCTAATACTAATCCATTCAATGGAGGAATAAGGAGTATGCTGCTGGGGGAGGCGGGGGGGCGGAGGGTGTTTAAGGGCTATAGGCAGTGATGGTCATGATCTTGAGAAAGAAAACCAAGCATATTCTTCTAATATTCCATAGGGATGTGGGATGATGATCTTGGTTTCATCTCCGCAAAATAGACCTTTAGCATCAGCAGAGCAAGAAAAAAAGAAGCCACTATTATAGCAAATACAAGCTGGTAGATTACAGAGTTGACCAATCGGAATTTCCCTCAGAGAAAAAAGGGACATCAGCAGAGAAAGAAAGAAAGAAAGAAGCCACTATTATAGCAAATACAAGCTGGTAGATTACAGAGTTGACCAGTCGGAATTTCCCTCAGAGAAAAAAGGGTGTGAAATGATAATACCTATCAGTATCAAGTTTGATCCTTGAGAAAAGGTATCGAAAGATTATCCTTAGAACAAAGTTAATCCAAGGTCTAAAACCATATCCTTAATTGCAAAGTGCTCAGAACTGGTATGGTTCTAATATTGCAGTACAAGAGAACTCAAAACTTTCGTGGGATTCCTGAAGAGATCAGACACACATTTTAAGCACATTCAACATGGGCAACCAGATATTTATGTCCATTTGAAATCCAACAAATATCTGCAATAGGTTTTCATGTACTGTATTTCTTACTCAGCTTTCAAGTTTAACAAGCGGTTCAGCTTTCCCCTAAGCTTTCAGGGTTGGATCCAAGAAACTGGATATCATCCAGAAGAGATATCCATGCAAAGAAGGGGAATGAGTTCATTTCAATTACTCTGCATCAATGGTGCATATTTCATACATGATTCTATAAACATATGATCATTTAAGGGCAAATTACTTGTCATAACACTGATATTTCACATTTTACCGAAAAATAATTCTAAAATATAAATTGACTCTACCAAAAGTTGCTCAGTCATATCCTTATGTCTAAATTAAATGTTAACTCACTAACCATAAAGGCTATCAATGGCAGAACGCCCTCCCAGCATCATCTTTTTCTTCTTTCTTGACTTTTTTTTCTTCTTCTTATCTCTATATTTTTGATAAATTCATATCTTCCAAATACATAACTCAAAATTTAGATTTACTTATTTCACCGAAATAACTGTGTAAAATGTTTACACAATTAATCAGTTACAATGACGGGAAAAAGAAAATCAAAGGAGGGCAATGAGGATGAAGAGGAGAAGAGCAGCTATGAAAGAGTACTTTAAAGCTGCCAATACAATTGCAATTGATATCACGAATAGCTGCCACAGAACCTGCACACTTGCCCATGCCAGCACTCCTGTCAATGCCACGGCCACGACATTATTGGGATCCGGGTCTATCAACAAATCAATCCATTTTAAATTCAATCTCGGCCTTCCCTTCTCACCACCATTACCATTGATGCCATTTCCATTGTCATTTAAACCTTTATCTCCATTTGATCTTTGCTTCTTCTCATCACTATTTAGCAAATCTTCGTTAGTATTTTCTCCATTACTGCCATTATCATTCTTTGTCGCAAAGACCAAAAACCTAGCGAAATTCTTTCTTGACTTTTGCGATTTTAGATGAAATGGCGGCAATTGCTTTAGGGTTTTAACTCGGAGAAAGTTATAAGAGACTGTAGTGTTGTTACTTGATAGGTTAGAGGCAGCCGCTAACTGGGGTGGGGAACGGGTTAGCTGCTGAAAAAAAAAAGAAAGGAAGGTCTAAGAAAAAGAAATAAGAAAACATAAGGAGAAACGATGCAGGTAGAAGTAGAAAAGACAGAAATACTCTGATCCTCTAACGAGTTAACATCCCTTCTGGACGGACGGTTATTTTAGGGTAATTCTTGAAGATTTGAGATTATAGTAGGGTCATTTTAAAGTTTAGGGATATTTTTGGTTATAACATGTTAGTTCAGGGTTTTGATAGATAATTTATCAATCATTTAACTGTGACATATTTCTGTAATAGCTAAGGCTTAATTTCAGCTGTCTGACCACAAAAGTCCACATGCCACCACATCGCAGTTTCTACTGGATTTTTTCAGCTAAGAACATTTTAAAACTATTTATTCAATGGAAGTATTTAATGTCCTCTCTCTTCACTTCATAATATTTGTTGCTTCAGAAAATCATGTACAAGCCACCAGCAGCCTAATTAACTTTTACATTCCTGTGATAGGGCAATACAGTCTAACCAATTTTGACAGTGCGTAGATGGTGGAGTGCCACCATGCGGTAAAGATACGTTCTTATATTATCTACAGGGTCATAAAAGTGTAGAATAAGGTCAGCAATCAGGAGGACTTTATGTATTGATAGTTGAGAACTTTTATAAGAATCCAAAAGAAATCTAATAACACATATATTAGACCTCTGAAAATGATAAATAGTCACATTAGAAGTAGTGAAATTACAGTTGCCTCTGCAATTCATGTTTTACCTTTCTTGATGGGTTACAAAAGGAGTGAAGGAGATACATGTACATACTTGAAAATTGTCATCCAAAAACAATTGATTGTGGTTCAACAGCACAGGAAGTTCCTACCATCTTTTACCACCTTCTTACCAAGGATGTTAGCAACTGCAAGGATAAGGATGTGTTCTCTATCAAGACGTATAATCTTTTCAGTAAATTGCTATGAAGGCAAGTTCCTTGTGTTGTGCCCCTTTTATGCAATATTTTGCAGACAAACATTTTTAAGATGGAAAACTTAGAATATCACGTAGGGCAAGAACCAACTATCACCTTCACAAAGTGGGAACTCAAAAGGGAAATGACCACCCTAGACACAAGTATCTAGCAGTGACAACTAGAATACTCTTGAGCAGTTGAGTTATTCATTGTTGGGTTTGAAAATAAAATTTATTTCAATTGCTTCTTATCCAAACACAATAACAAGTTTGTCTTTTCAGTTTCTATTTTTCTTATCTAAGAATTTATCAATTAACACTCTCTACGTGAGTCCAAAATCCTGATTTCTCCTGTTCAACATTCTACAAGTACCACCACAATTTCATTCTCAACAGGAGGAGCTACAATCATCTAGAAATATTACACATCTTAAAAATTGCAGCAATCAATCAGATGGAAACTCCAAAGAGCTTAATATAAAAGTGAGAAAACATACCTCAAACAGTTCAAAAGGGCTCCCGTGCCTATAGTCATCATTCTTGTTTGTTTTTTCACTGGATAAAATGCTAAACAGTAGAGCTCTCCATCCAACAAGAAGTACAGCAGTGCTTCCCATGGTAACTAAGATCAAGTTGGTCGGTGGTATATGGCCTTGTGCGAATGCTCCTATGCCTACACCCAACTGCCAAAAGAGTGCAAAAAACTTGAAGACGAAGCCCTCCACTGCCATAAAAATAATACATATAAACAGAAGTTTGATGCCAATGATGCAGCACTAATAAGTACTAACTCTTTCACACACACCCAGAAAGCCTTGACCCCATGATCGCCTCCAGAATAAAGTTACCAACTTTTCATTTCTCGTACTGTTATTAAAGCTTAGGGAGCTTTACAAGAAACATATTCTATTATTATCCAAAAATTTAGAACTAGCATATTCAGGTTTCTCGAAGACCAGAGGAGATGAGAATCTTTACTTGATAGTCATATAGAAATATCAACTGTCAGTAATGGAACACAATCAAAGAGAAATAAGAAAATGAATGGAAAGAAATGAAAGCAAACAGAGACAAAGAAATCAACAAATTTCCCAAGCCTAAATATTTAAACCACAGACTGATATCCACATGCTTTTTGCTGAGTTTACCAGGTACAATATTCTATATAGAAATATCAACTGTCAGTAATGGAACACAGTCATATAGAAATATCAGTTGTCAGTAATGGAACACAATCAAAGAGAAATAAGAAAATGAATGAAAAGAAATGAAAGCAAACACAGACTAAGAAATCAACAAATTTCCCAAGCCTAAATATTTAAACCAGAGACTGATATCCACATGCTTTTTGCTGAGTTTACCAGGTACAATATTCTATATGATTCCCATTTGACGAGCCTTAAATAACGAGTTGTTGATATAATCAAGAAATGCTAGTAAGGACTATCAATGTCAGACAATAGTTTGTTCTGAAATGGTAAAGAAAATTCAATGTTATATAAGCATGTCTATCAATTCAGATTCACCACATCTTTTTTCCAATAACAATCAAACAATGAGCAATTCAAGACCAACTCATTATCCAAATACCGTTTTCGGTCATCGATTATTAGATACCAAACACTTTTGCAACAATCTCGAGCTCAGTAAAACTAATGTCAAATGAATCCTTCAGCCTAATGAAATCCCATATGCCAGAACTAAAATAATGGAAGATAACAATTCCACTCAAAAAATTAAAAAATAAATAAACCTTCCATGGGAAATCTAATCTTCCTTTTTTATTTTGTCATTTGAGGTCCAACTCCTGTTGATGCAAACTTCCCCCTCCCCAAAAATAAACAAATAAACAAAATCTCTCTCTGTCTCTCTTTCTCAAACAGCCTCCACAAAACTCCAGTAATGACATGAGCCACCAATTTTGACTGTTCTTGTCAATCACCTAAAACTAAGCCAGGTACATTGAATCTCTTTGGATAGGTGGAGTCTAATAGTAATAACCTCGTAGGAAAATGAATTTGAAGTTCTGTGAAGTCAGTGTTGTATGATGTTGATTGCTTGGATTTGTTCAAAGTACCGATAAATAAACAAATCAAGCCAGGCCAACTAAAGGCGTGGATTTTTCTCCTTTCCTATTAAGACAAGTTCAAGCTCCACGATGGAATTCAATGAGTTTGATGTCAAGCTTAACAGTTGGTGAGTTGAATTGATTCGAGCTTGAACAGACAGGGATAGGCTTATCTCAATAACAAGCCAACCAGCTGTATGGATTAGCTTCAGCAATTAACATTAAATATTATCTTTTAGGTCTCCATCTCCAATTAGTTGGTAATTTCATACGAGTAAATTATGATATGAATACAGATGCTTTTGCAAAACATTAAGAATTAAATTAATTACTGTGAGCTTCTCGTCAATAACATTACGATTATATTTGAAAAGGAACAACATTAAGGAACCAAGCTGCCAGATGCTTCTTGATCAGAAAAATAACGCAAGAAGAAAATATGTGGAAGAAAAATAAACTTAAAATTATTATATGTGAAGAAAAGCACAATATGGAGAAAGAAGGATAGCAAACATGAGATGCGATCTACATTGAATAATCTGGAAAACATGGAATTTATATAGCATTTGGAAATAGCCGTTGCAAATGCTAACAATACTAACTCCTAGCTAAAGAAAATGTTGGAATTGTTATCTCAACAATACTATCATAAAATTTTCTCCACAGGTTCATTTCTTAGACATGTTATGCAGCAACGAGCAGTGCATTAGTAAATGGTGCACTTCTACTTGGGCAATTAGGATATCAATCTAAATCAAATGAAATAACAACAGTGAACTTAAATCTCTTTCCAACGAAAAAAGGCTAACAGATTTGGAAAAAGATCGATAAGTGAAGATTAAAACTGTTGATAACTGCTGACTTACAGGAATTCCCAAAGCCCACGACTTGAAAGCAGCAGTAATAGCTTTGGACCAACCATTCATGCCCCGGCCATCTTCACTATACCCTCCCAAGAAATATGCACTTAAGAACCAACCTGATTGATTACAAACACCCAAAAGAATTTCAGAATTTTCAAACTTCCAAGGCCCAAAAATACCATAATGCGAAATGTACAAACAAAAAAAATGGTGAATATTGAGTAACAGACCAGCAACGAAAGGATCGGCGGTTTTCAACGTTTCAAGGTCAAGAACAGGAAACCCATGGCTAAACCTTCCAATTGCAGAGAACATAAGCAATGCCAAAACATCTCCACCGGTCAGCAAAGCCACCCTTCTGAAAACCAAATAACCATTACAAGGCTGAATTCAAGATAGCAATTCTTTAAGAAAAACATAAAACAATGAAAATTAAGATTACCCCCATTTGGAGACAAGATTAGAGATGGAAGAACCCGGCTTATCGAACTGAATAACCCCTTCAAGAGGAACATCTTCCTCTCCAAGCAAAGTGATGGTATCAGTATCTTCGCCCTTATCGGTTGCAGAAGGAGGACCAGCACCGGTAAAAGTGCGACGGTGGCTAGTGGATTCGGCAATTGCAATAAGAAAGGGCTTAGGCAATCTGGTTGAAGCAGTGGTGGGAAAATTGGATGGACTACGGTGGCGAGAGAACAAGGGAGGAATTGGGTGGGTAAATTTTAGAGAGGAATGGTGAGTACAAGATAATGCGGCCGCTGCAGCTCCGCCAGAGGCACTCATTGTCTCCGGTCACTCCCACAAAATTTGGCCAATTCTTTAGTTATCTTTGCACTTTTCTCCCAAAGAGTCTCCAGCCACTACAACTATATTATTCTTTTATATAATATTAATATATATCTATATATATTTATACACATAAATATATATATATATATATATATATATATAGACAGGATTTTTATTACGTGCATACCGTGTCCACCTGAAGCAAAAATAGAGAAAATCTTCTACGACGTTATGTTTTTTCAATTTGTAAAGAGAAAGTTGCGACACACTGAGATAAACAAATTGAAAAAACACAACGTCATAGAAGATTTCTACTAATTTTCCTTCAGGTACACACGAGGAGCACATCATTTAGTGCACATAATAAAAAAACCTCTATATATAGATATATATTTTTATATATTAGCTTTGCTGTAGTAAGGTGCGATGGCGCACATGGCTGCTGTGCAAAGGCTGAGAAGAAAAAAATATAAAAAGAGAGAGAAAAGACGGTGCACATTCCAAAAAAGTTGATATATATATTTTTTAATTGCAATTAACTACAACCACCATAATTGAACCATTCTTGGAATTGTGTTCCTTAATTTCTATATATGGTTCCAATTTTTTCTAAAAATATGAAATGCCAAATTTTGTTCGTGTTTTTTATATGGAGAATTTTTATTTTAAAAAAAATCATAAATCATAATTTGATTAAAGATATAAAACTTCCTTAAACAAGTGAAAGATTCATATCCTTCTCTCAGTTCATATAATGTACATATATTTATTTATTTTTCTTTTAGAATAATAAAATTTAAGTTATTATATGATACTATTATACCCCTTTTATCCCAATTTGATTATCGTTTAAGATTATTTTATCAATATTAAAAAAATAATATTTTACTCATTTTGAACTATTTTACCTCTTATAATTACTTTGATTTTTAAGAAAAATTTATTTTAGAATTAAAATTATGAAACGTATTAATATTAGAATTGATTGGTATAGAATTGAAAGATACAAAAAAAATTAATTGGCTTTAAAAAAGGTTAAAAATAAAATAGATTAATAAGAAATAAAGAAAGAAATTCAACTTTATGTTTTTTCAGAACAGATATGTGCAAAAAAAACCCAAATATAAGAACAAAAACTTTATTTAAACGATAATTAATTTATGAGAGAGGAAGTATATTTCTAATATAAGACTCCACACAATAGTGGAAAGACATTAATAGTCTTTATTTAATTTACAAAAATAATAAAATATTACTGAAATGAATAGCATGTAAAAAAAAACTGCATTTATAAACATTAAAGAATACCTTTTGATTTAAATATCATTTTGCTTTAAAGATTCCGAAGCATAAGAACATGAAAAGTTATTTTCTTTAATAATCCATAATATTTAATTATTTTAATCTATAGACAATTAATTATTAGTTTATTAAATATTTATTTAATTAAAAAATATGATTATCATTTTTTGTTTTGCAAAATTATTCCCCGAATAATCAATGGAAAGGAAAAAATTAATATTCTTTTGAAAAAAAGGTAAACATTGTGAAAAAATTTTTTTAAAAAAAAAGCTACCTTGATTCATCTTCTTGTATATACTAAAAAAAAAAATATAGAGATAATTTGAAGAAAAAAAAAAAAAAAAGAGTAACTGAATGTGACACCACCCGTCCACTTTAATTTAGTGAGACAATGGTAATTAATTACAATATTAATAAATAACTCCAAACTAAAATGTTACACAATATATTACAAACTTTTTTTTTGTCGATGCATCATGATAGATAAATTTAATATTTGAAAGATTTAATTGAGATGTACTTTGTTTCTATTTTCAATATTTTTCAAAATTTATTGAGTCTTTATTTTTTTATTTAATAATTAATGTCAACTAATATTATATTATATTACATACATATACAGAAAAAATTAAATTTTGCTTAAAAATAATATTAAGTTTTACATTTGAATGATTTCCAATATCGAAACTGGTCACTCAGAAAATTGTCTAGAGAATAAATTTATTAGTATTTCATTGATAAGTATAAGACTTCTACCACTGGTAAAAAGTAACTCCACACATAAAAATAAAAAATAAAATAAAAAGATAAAATAAAGTGTCGCGGAAGGAGGAAGTATAGGTAGATTAGTATCCAAAATAAGAAATAGCCCAAATACGACAAACAGAATGTCATCATAAGCAACTAAATACGTAGCCTATCGCGTAACAATGCCAAACTTTTCATCTTTTCATAGATGACTATAAGAGTATAAGACCACTATTACCTCCCAAATGAATCACAAGGAACAGGCAAAATGTCATAATAAATAACTAAATACATAACCTGTCGCATAAGAATGCCAAACCAAGTAAAGAACAAAGCTAAAGATGCTAAAACAAAGAAAATATTTTGTTGGGAATGAACAAGATATTGAGGAATTATCCATACGTAAATTCATAATTATTGATACAGCCTTTTTCCAAAGAAAAGGGGAATCTTGTGTTCCAATAAAAGCAGAAGTGATGTAGATTATTCAAGAATCAAAGTCAATTTGCTTTATAAAAAGAAGATATCAATGAGAACTTCTATGGCATAAGAATGCCAAACCAAGTAAAGAAGAAAGCTAAAGAAGCTAAACCAGGACAATTACTGATATTCCATTTATCTACTACTCACCCCAACTCCATGAGATTAGAATCCTAATTATACAACTAATATGATAAAAACACACTTAAAAAAATAAAAGATGCAAAAGTTGGCAAAGTTGAATCTAAAATAATATATTACAAATTTGGAATCTTAGCAGTTATAAATTATTAAACCAAATATTACATCACAAGTGATACTTTGTAAACAACTGAAGGACGTAAAAAAACAGCAACAAGACAATTACAATCCCCAACACCATAAGAAACCAATACATAGTCAATATGCACAAATTGAATCTAAGTACACATTCAATCTGTTCTTTGTACATCAGCAGCATCTGAATCTGATTTTCCACTTACTTCTGTACCCATCATTCCATTATATCGATTTCTAGTTGGATACATATCTCTAACTCCGCCACTCATGTAGGTAGGATAAGTGGTAGCCGAATTACCATAAGACAACGGGCTCCCCCTAACACCTACCATGGAAGAGGCATTCCATGGAGTCCTAGGTGCAAAGGGCGCAACTCCATAACTAATTCCAACGTATCCTCCAGCAGGATAATTACCTCCAAAAGTTCCAGGTCCATAGGGATACCCTGTTACACCTCCAAATCCAGTAATAGATCCATAACTGGGCGATCCATAACTGGGGAAAAGCCCATATCTTGGACTGAGAGATGAGTAACTACTCTGTTGGTAAGTGTTATAGTTAGACCCTCTACCGTTACCTGTTCTTCCAGTGTAACCATTACTACTGCTGCTGTTTCCTTCTTTTGGAATAGCCCTTTTAACCTCCACTTGCTTACCGTTTAATTGATGAAAGTTATTCTGGACAACCTTGTCTACCGCGTCCTCTGAATCAAAAGTAATAAACCCAAATCCTCTTGGCCTATGGGTCACATTGTCCTGCATTACAACTACATCAGTAATTCTACCAAATTTCTCAAAGTAACCCTTGAATTCGTCCTCGCTTAGATTAGCTGATAAACCCCCTACAAAAATCTTCTTAGTCCTAAATTTATCATCTGTCCTAAAATTAGTTCTATTGTCCCTATGTTGTTGCTGTTGTTTGCTTTGTTGTTGTTCACTCTTGGGAATTGCTTTCTTCACTTCTACCTATAGAATCAGGTGATATAAATCAGTTAACTAAAAAGAAAACATGCAATGACATCCAAAATTAAACAAATGCTTATTTCACATAAAAACTCAATAAATTCTAGTTGACCCCGGAATGAAATTTGAAAGCAAATAATATTACGTGCTAGAGTATATATGGTCATTGTGGCTCCCTGTGTTCTGTCTACTTTCAAAAGAGAGATGTATGCCAAAAATCAAACAATTCACTAAAGCCATGACTAAATATTCAAAAGATCCTATCTTTCTCACTTGGGAGTAAATGAATGATTGGTATCAACCATCAATTTCTGCAATGGTTAAGAAGGTAAAATGAGGCCTGGACAAAAGCGTTCGAGATAAAGCATTAAAAAAAATAGAAAAAAAGAACAAATAATTAACATAAAAATGGAGCAAAGAAACTCACCGTTCTCCCGAGGATGTCATGGGAATTCTGGAGGGCCAAATCAACGGCAGCGGGTTCAGAGAAGGAGACAAAAGCGAATCCCCTTGGATTACCGCTGAAGCGATCCCTAGCTATGACACAGCCGACGACAGTTCCATATCTGGAGAAGTGTTCCGTTAGGGTTTCCTCAGAAGTCTCCCATGAAACCCCACCGACAAAGAGCTTGCTTTGGTCTGAAAAATCCTCCATTCAACGGCAACGAAACCAATTACAAACAATAACCTGTAAAAATGGCGAAAAATCATCCCAAAAAAGAAAATAACAAACAAACAACTTCGCCCTAGCTCTTCCCTAGGACTTCTGATGAAATAACAACAGGAAACATGGTTGGGAAAATCCCTATTCGAAAATTGAAGAAGAAATCCAAAAAATACAAGAGTTGCTTAAAAGAGGGATACTTGTGTTTGTATGGGAATTGGAAATTGATAAAGAATGTACTTCTACTTCACTTGTACCACTGTTTCCCTTTCTCTTTATTTATTCATTCAGGTTGAGATTGGAGAATTCAGAGAGTCAAAGCTCATCCAAAAGCTATCATTATTTATTAATAAACTCGAAACTATTGACGCCCTTTGGTACTTCTTCTGGTTTAATAGGTTTATTATGGTAAGTGCTTTTTAAGAAAAAAGAACACTATTTTTTTTGGAAATTTCTGCCTTTTAAACATTAATTTTTCACCTATATGACGATATCTTAACCGATAATGTAATAATATAATTAGACAAAAATATAATAAAATACTTTTATTTGAAAAAAAAAAGTTTATAAAAGACATTATTTTTTGGATTAGATTTTTTTTTTTTTGACTTTTGTGAATTTATTTATGAGTTTAGCTCATTTTAGTAGTTTGTCCTTTCTTAAAAAGGAAAAAAAAAATTTGAAATTTGGCATCCGTTTTAAGAGCATTTTTACGCTCTAATAGTGCCACATAATTGACGTAAGCAGGGTTGACCGAACAAATAGTACTTGCGAGGTGCTATTTTTAAGGTTGTTTTAGAGGATAATATGTGGTTATTTTGAATTTGGATGAGGTTTCCTTTTGTCTTTGACCTTTTAGAAAATAGGCACTTGCCCTTTTTACACTGATCCTTTTATCCAAAAATAAAAATAAAAATAAAAATTTCCCTTAGGTAGATTAGCAAAGATGAAGTTTTTAGATAAGATGTAAAGAGATTCTCATTTCATGGAATCAAGTAAATAAAGTTTTGTCAAAAGTTGGGTTAATCAAAAATTGCCTCTAACTTTTGTCAATAGATCTAAGATGTCGAGAATAATTAAGATGGAAATTTTCTTTATAGATAAAGAGGATAAAGAAAAAATAATTTGATAATAAAATAAACTTAAAATAAGGATTTTAGATCTCTTTGTTATATATTTATATGTCGCTTAATCTTACATTAATATAAATTTTATACGTAACTTTTAATTATTATTTTTTAATATATTTCATATATTAAACCTTAAAAAGATAAATCCTCGAAAAACTTGTTATTTTGAGTAACACGTCTTAAATTTTTATTAGTATAACAGAAAGAGTCATCCAAATGTGCAACAAAAGATTCGGAGCCTAAAGTAAATTATGATGATGATAAATAGAAAAAAAGTCAACCAAAGTAAATTATGATGATGATAAAATAAATTTTTTTTTTATTATTAAAGATTAGGCATATATCTTGAAATGTAGGTGTATCACGTAAAATAAAGAGAATTTTAGTAAAAATAATGTCTTGTTGAAATTTAGACATATATTTTTTATTTAATCTGTATTGATTCTCGTCTTTAATTTAACTTTCAAAGTCTACTAGGATTGTTTTTTGAGAAATATAAATCCCTCGAGTTTTTTTATCGACAAAAAGGATCCTTCATAATTAGGAGTGAAAACAAGTCAACTGTCATATGAGAAAACGTGTTTAACTAAATGACGTGGGAATTAGAATGAAAGGTACTCTTTTCATCATTAATAAATGTCCTTTTTTTCCACTAATTATAAATTTTTTTTAGTTAATTAAGCATTTGATGGTTTATATATATATATTAATCATCTAATGATGTATAATAAAATACCGTTCAAATTTTTTTTAAAATGATGAGAGGACATTTTAGGGGGGGGAATTATCTTAATTTTTACCAAATGGTGTTTGATAACTTATATTTAGTGACAGAGGGAGTAGTAAAATAAAAATAATAATAAATATTTATCAGATTTGGTAAAAATTGAAATATGTTTTAAAAAATATTTAGACATGTATTTTGCAATGAAAGTGTATCATAAGAAAATAAAAAGAATTTTACTAAAAATATTGCCTTGTGGAAAATAACTACAGCAAATAAAGAAAGCCCAAACTTCGACTATGAGGAGAATTCGAAGCCGCACAAAAATGGGCTCAGATAATAAAAAACTGTAAATGAGAATAAGCCCAATATCTAAATGGATCCGAATCACTCCCGAACTTTAAACATAACCCTAAACTTGAAATGACCGGGCTACGTTCTTAAATACTCTCAAATGTCAAATGCGAATTTTATAGACATTCAAGTTCTACTATTATTATTATTATATTTTTTTTTTTTAACGAATCAAGGAATTTTATTATGTACATCATTAGTAACATGACGTCGATTCACTAATCTATCTAAATGAAATAACGTTACGTAATAGAATTCCTGTCAATTTATATCTATCTCAATATTCTATTTATATAGGAAAGTATGAGAGAGGATTCAGATTCTTTTAACAGCCCAAGAACCAATCCACCAAAATGAAAGATGATGACAACACTGTACTACTACTGCCATCCCTTCGAAGTCACGGCTCACGCAACAAACATGAAATGACCAAGTCCTAAATGATACCTTGAGTAAGTATCCTCAAACATTTAAATATTAGCTGTACAACTACAACGTACTACTAGTATGTTGGCTGGCGGGTGCTATGGTCCGAAATTAATTAATTATAACTACTATTCTATCAGAGTAAAAATTTTAAGATTGGATCATGCAGAGAGAGAGAGAGAGAGGAAATGATAAAAATAAATAAAAAATAAAATTATCGCAGAGGGTCTCGTGCAGAGAGACTCAATCCCGAGATCTTCTCACGTGACAGGTCTTGGGTCAGTGATAAACGAAATTCATTAGTATTAATTAATAATAATAATAATCCCACTGGTCCAAAGCGTGCGAATATTCGATAATTGGGTCCTAATTTAATTAATTATATTAATTTTCTAGATTTTCAAACGAATAAGTAACAATCCTCTTTAATCATTAAACTAATCAATCCCTTTTCTGTTTGTTAAACTCTCACCATGTGACATAAGCTTCGAATTACTCGTCACCATTGCTTCGAAAGCATTAATTAAGGAAAAATGTAATTCCCAATCGTATATTCGTAATATAACATTATTTTAGACTATAAATTTATTCTCAGGCTGTCTCTTGCTTCAGAAATATAAAAATATATGTTTATGGTAATAATTTTACTGGGATTCTATTGATACTTCCCTTCAACAAGTCAATTTTATCAAAATTAAGATAATATTTTAAAAATATATTTATCTTTTTAATGATTCTAATTAATTTAATAACAGTAGTGACTAGGTTTAAAAGATAAAGATACGAGTAATATAATAAAAAATTAATAGAATATCTAATAATAAAATCAATAACTTATAATTAGATTAGAATATAAGTTGTTGAAATTATTTATAACTAGTTGTTGAGGGCGTAGTTCGTCATTGTTGAGGATTATAAACTATGCCATCCGTTTTTTTTTTCAAAGTCATTTAACATTTTGGAATATAGATCAAGATAATGATTGCCTTGGTAATTAATATTTTTCTTTGACTAAAATACCCTTTATAATAAATAATGTTCATATGAATTTAATACTTATATTTAACATCATTAGAATGATATGATTAAAAATTTTGTATTAAATGATTGTTAAAAAATAAAAATACTTCTTAAAAAAAGTGTAAAATGATTTATATTTTAAAATAAAATTGATGAGTTAAAGCGACTCATTAAAAAAAAAAACACAAGAGGGAGTAGGAATTTTTAGCATAAAATCTATTCTCATGATTCAATTTGAACAAGGTTATGATTCCATTCGCTCATTGTTGGTGTGTGGCATGAAAACTTCGTGGAGTTTAATTATAGATAGAGTTTCCCAAAATCTTGGTTGGATGACCAAACTTTTGTCATCTTTAGGTCGCCAAACTTTCCCACATGTAAAGAAGTGCTCGAGAAGGAAAAGTTTCTCTCACAGCATCACGATTCACCACTAAATTTATGTAGAATCAGATTAGCCTTCCGTCTAGAGCCTCAATAGGGGATGGTCCGGTTGAGTCCCACCTCAATCTCAAGAGACAGGAAATTTAAAGGATCGGACGAATCAATCCCATTTTTTAAAAGAATCGTCGAAATCTTAATTCAATCTAACTCCATAAAGATTGGATTGGGCTATCCCTATAAATATATTTATATATATATATTTAAAATATATATATTTAAAATAAAACAATTCAATTTTCATATCACTTTAACAAAAATTTTCAAAAGATAGTAAAAAAAGTGAATAGAAAACTAGAGAAACATGTAGAAAATGGTATACAAATAAAAAACCCAATTTCAGTATTTAATACTTGTTACAGTCAAAAAAAATGAAAAAAACATGTAAGTGTAACTGTGTAAAAAAAGAAACTAAGATTCTTTCTAAAAATATAAAAAAGCAATCAGACTTAAGGTAACCAAACCCTACAAAATAAGCACTAAAAATTATAAAATAATAATATTTTTTAATATCTTTGGCCTAAAGCCTGACTCTCTCCAAACTTCCATTGAGTGTAGGAATAAAAAACTTTTATTGCAATTGGAATCAGATTTTTCAAATCTAATCCTTACAAAAATATGATGTAGGGTTGGATTAGTTCCAAGGATCCAACCCATTTTAACAGTTCTACTTCCATCTGATGATATAATTCGTTTTGCTATTATTAAGTTATAATTATCATGTTTTATAAATTCTTGCCCTCCATTAATATTATCTTTCATTCATTCTAAATAAAAAGAATCTTAGTGATAGGGGAGAGAGAAGGGCATTTTTGATTTAACCTAATTGTATTTAAGAATTTTTAAACCATTTAAAATGACGATTAACGACTTATATTTTTTAATGGGGTTGTAGTATAATTAAAATTCATTGTTACTCCCTTTTTTTTTCCCCTATGAGTAAGCTTTTCTGGAGCCATGAGTCTGTAAGGGGTGAAAATATCAATTTTGAATTAATATAACTACTACTCCCCGATTAAGTATTTTTTAAAGTATTAATACACACTTTAAGGTGGAGGATTACAGAAGATAATTTTGGATTTTTTTCCCTATGTGTTTCCCTAAATGTAATTATAATCACTTTATTTCATTGACTCTCTCTTTTTCTCTTTTATAATCATTAGTAATTATTTACCTATTTAGTATACTGAGGTAATATACAAAAAAAAATTACTCTCTCTGTCATTGTCAATTTACAAAAAAACTTGACATTCCATTCAGGAGGATGTTAATGGAATTCAAACTCAAAATCTATGATTTGCACATATTAGGATGTCCTCTCGAAGGGACAAGTTGCTCTCTATCTAACAATATAAGTAGTTTAGAGTTTTTATATTTGAATTTTTTTAAAAAATTAATGTATTGACTTAACAAAAAAATATAAAAAAAAATTTAGTCAAAATATTTATAAAATTAGAGCAAGAAAGATTTATGGGTTAAAGATGAAAATAATTCTAAATTTTTATGAAATTATGTAAAAAATAATCTATAATATAAATAAATTTAGAATAACTTGTAATACGAAAAAAAGAAATTACTCCACTTGGGAAAGGAAAGCATAAAAGTATTAAGGGGGAAGGGGCGTCGGAACTTGTTATATTCAAAGGTCAGATTCATCCTGTCTGTGCCTTCCGGGCATGATTTTAGCCAGGTTATTCTTGAAATTACCACCGGGGATGCGTTTCGCTCACGTGCCATGTGGCATGCCACGTCAGGATTTCCCGACAAATGTTTAAATTAAATTACTCCACCCGACAAGAATTGCCGTGGATAGAATATACTAATGTACTACTTAACTATAAGCTTTAGTCATTGTTTCGTATAAACTAAAAAACAATAAATGTATAATATAGCTCTTATCTTTTATATTTATAATTTAAATGGAATAAAATATTAAATGGAGAATAAGAATAGAAAAAAATGATAAATGTACATTATAAATTATAAAATTACTTATATTATGAAATAAATAAAAGAGATTAAAACGATTTATCTTTTAAGACGAAGAGAATAATATAATTTAAAAATGAGGCAGGAAGATTATATCACGATGCCAAGAATTACATGTAAATTTCAATTTTCCATTCTCTCTGCTAATTAACATTAATCACCAGAAACCGGTAGATTTCTTGTCTAATTTGATTCCTCTTTTCAGCCCAAACCTCGGTTTAATAATTGCAAATTTGGTATCTTGAACCAACGCGGAACCGGGTAAGAGACAAGCAAGTTCCAGCTTGAAATGATTATGTAATGGAAAAGAAAAGCCCTAGCCTATGGCAAAACCCAGGAGGCTTACATTAGATACCGTAGGTTCTAGCAAGGAGACACCAAACTTGATGGAGAACAACCAGGATATATACATGTGGTTACTTACGCCTAGCAGATTTTTACTTCCCTCGTCGTCAAAATTGAATGTTTTTTCTTTTTATGAATCCATCAAATAAAAATTCAGATAATCTTGTCTTTAGGTTTACATAGCGATTGTAAATTTAAGAATGTGTTTTAATGAGTCGTGGATAGAGTTTATCCTTTACAAACTGCATACAATGCGTCAATTCTTATGGTTGACAGGAATCGAACTTCCATCTTACGTATAGAGACAAAATTGATAATATATAATTTTTTATCAAATTTATCAGTGAATTATGCCTTTGAAGGCGTTAAAATCAAATGTTTCCTTTTGACATATTCATATTTTAATAAAAACTTTGACTTGATTCTTTAGCACATTATATTATTCATTTTTTTAATAATTTTTTTTTTATTTAGAAAATTGATTATAATTTTAGACAATTAAAATAAAATATGAAATATTTATTTTCGAATAAAGACAGTATTATTCTATATTTTGACCAATTAAAAGGGGGCGGGGGGACCCTGGATCACTCACTCCAAAAATTGAAAAAATTGCACCCCAAAAACAGAAGCAAGAAAGGCCATTTCTACTATGTTTTTTTAAAAAATTTTTTCATTTTTTTTATGATTGGGGGAGGAGCACCGTTTCCATTGTCAGGATGACTTGAACCCATGACCTCCGGTATACCACTCAGTCTGTAGTACGATTTTTTTATGATATGCTCTTCAAAAAACCTTACTCAAAAAGTAGCACGAGTACTATGGTTAGTTTCTACTGCTAGTTTATAATACTACTCTTACTGGCAGATGTGACTAATTAACTGTAGTTTCCCATGCATAGTAGTCTAGAAGTGGTTCCCAAGGAGGTCCTTTCCAAAAACTCTCACAGCCCATTGACGAGCTTACAATGGTGATGCCCTCTTCCAAACCAAACCAGACCAGTCTTGATACATAGTACTCCACTCTGTTTAAAAAAAAAATGGTTTGTTTACGGATTTTTATTAAAATTAGAGTAATTATAACATTATTTATTTAAAATAAATTTCTTTCTTTTTAATTTATTTTGAATTGCACATTTAAATCTTCTTTTATCCGTTATTTTCTCTTTCTTTCTTTCTCCTCTTTTCTTTATTTGATTAGTTAGTTTAAAATTTTGAATATATAATACAGTTAATTATATCAAAAAATGTTATAAGAAAGTTTGATAAAGAAAATATAAAATATGTAACTCAATCATATTTTTTATTTTAAATCATGTGAACTACAATTATTTTGAAACAAAATCGTCTTTCTTTGACAAGATAACGAAGGGAAGATTACTAGTGACTTGCAATTTATACATGCGATTCACCTATTCTACTTGAAATCTTGCGTCCACTGTGCATTTTTGCGAATATCAAAAAAGCAAAGGTTCAATCTTTTTCGTGTGATCATACAATATACTTACATGTCGGAACTGGATGGTGTGGTCGAATTTTGACAGAAAGGAGAGACGACTGGCTATACGTTTTAAGTTTGTCCATTATTGGCCACCCACCCAGCCCAGCTTGGGTATAGTATAGTATAGGTAGACATGTTCTCTCGCAGAGACTGGTTCAGGCGGTCAAAAATTATATCTGCAGACAGATAGATTTTTCACCATCGGATGGAGAGGAATGGGAGCTGGGAAGGACGTAGTAATGTGTAGCCTATGAGAAATAGGGTGGCTTGAAAATTTCCAAGAACAGTAGCATATAGAAAATAGCTTTGCTAGACTTTGCATGCGTATTGGCATGAATATCGTTTTGTAATTTGACTGATATCAATAATATATTGTCCATACCATTCATCAAATGTGTTCCCTCTTCATGTGTACCTTCTGATTTACTAAAATTTTTTCATTAATTATTACGGTGGCGGATGAAACTTAATTGAATGTGAATTTTTTAAATTAATGAAGAAAATAATTGTTAAATAAATGCTTTATAGTCTCTTTGGATCATTCCAATGGATGGAGTAGGAAGTTCGCAAATCATAGATCACGTATTCGAATCTCATCAACACCTTCCTGGATAAGCGGAATGTCAAGGTGCATGAAAACTGACCCAAACAAAACTAAAAAAAAGATTTATATAAAAAAAAATTACAATATTCCTGGATAAGCGGAATGTCGAGGTGCATGAAAATTGACCCAAACACCACTAAAAAAAAGATTTATAAAAAAAAAAAGGTACAATATTCGTAAAACTATCAACAATGACTTATAATTATGGACGATAATTATCAATATATAATTTTATAAATATATATAAATTTTATCCCAACCCTTCATGAATATTCTCTTTCATTTCTTTTTTACACTTGACATTCCTTATACTCCAATCTCTCGAGCATCAACATTAATTTTCCATTTATCCTCGTCTTATCAATTTGAAGTACTCTTGATTAGTAATTAGCAAGACTTGATATTATGTTTTATTAACAACAGAGAAAAGAGGGCATTTTTGTCCATTCCAATCCCTTAAAAATCTTCACATCATGGCCTAATAACAAAGTTTAAATGCATCCTCTAGAAGGCAACTTTTGTTAGGTGGACATGCATGCCTCCTAATTTCTATACAATGTGTGTCTTTGGACAATAAATACAAATTGACTTCAATATGACATTTAAAGTGGTAATATCATAGTAACTTTTGGATTTCTATGAACATTGACATTAAAAACCTTGGGTCCCCACACAAACAATTCCTCATCAAAATTCAAAGATATTGGATCACACACGTATACTCATAGTACAATTTTTCTTTCCAAATTCATGTGCTTCACTTGGTATAAGATCACCATGTATCCCGCTCTTGTGGCTCCCGATTAATGGGTACCATTTTGTACCCTCAAGTGATCCAATTTTTCTGTTTTCTTGCTAAGTTTTAGCTGGCTGGTAATACGTACCATATAATATGACTCACCTCGATCACCCAAAACACTAGAGAGATTATTACTCACTTCGTCCAAAATTTAATATTTTATTTTAATTTATACAAATTTTTTAAAAATTATTTATCTTAGTTCATTTTATACTTAATAATATCAATCCCTTAAAAAAATTTACCTATTTTAATAAATAAGACATTCTTTTCAAAT
>JAOXNR010000031.1:7178796-7202716 GCA_028571225.1 Parsonsia alboflavescens
CCCCCGGCTTTTTTTTGAAGCTCCGTAAATTGACCTTAATCCCACGCCCTTATGATGGTTCAATTATAATAGTGTCCTTTGTTATTATTACGTAGTACTACAACTTCTTTTATTTTTACTGCATGAGATGAGATGAGATGATGGGATTTAAGTAAATGAACATATAATGAAAATTCTTCCCCAGAGAGAGATTCAAAAATCAACATTTACTGATGATCGGTGCAATTGTCCTTTGCCTCTAAAATTTGGAACATGCAACCAAATGCAAGTTTGGACTTTAAGGGAGGAGGCAACGTAAATGCGCACCAGTTGCCATACACCTAACGGACATTATTGCATTCTTCATTCTTAGTTTTACAGAGGTTTTACAAATTAATTAAAAAGTTGTGTTTTTTTTTCTGTAAGTTATTTTTTAGGTTGATTGGTATCTCATTTTGATATCACGTCAAATTTTTACTAATTTTAAAAGTTTAAACGAATTAGAAAAATTAAATTTACGCACTTAATAATGATTTATAATTATTAGTGAAATAGTTAAAATGAATGTGAATTGATTCGGATATAAAA
Source organism: Parsonsia alboflavescens (assembly GCA_028571225.1). Lineage (NCBI taxonomy): Eukaryota > Viridiplantae > Streptophyta > Magnoliopsida > Gentianales > Apocynaceae > Parsonsia > Parsonsia alboflavescens. The sequence continues at coordinate 7,179,364 of JAOXNR010000031.1, forward strand.
AAAAAAAATCCAAATCGCGATTTTGATGGAAGTGTGATTTTTATTTTAGTATAATGATTATGTTAGTGTTTTCTATATATATATATATATATATATATTTAAGAGAAACAAAGTGAATTTTCGTGTAGAAATTCAAATTTATATCCAACAGGACTTTCTAGAAAAACCATTAATGCACGTCACCTATGAAGTGAATCGACGACATAGGTGCCAACATGGGCACCATCATACTTATTTCGAACTTATATGGATTTAATAATAATAATGTTTTTATCATAAAAAGATAAGTCCCCAACTCTATGAAGCTGACACGTGTTCAGGCCCCATGTATTATGATAACTCCTTGTAGTACGTAAAATCAAATATTATTGAGAGGGAGAGGGAAACTATTTCCGAATCATCTCGAATCGTGACGTCACATATAATCTCAATCGTCATGAGTATAATTTTAATGCTTAAGATTATTCTTTTAGAGTAAATTGGGTAAATTCAAATTGTGTTTTTTATGTATTCCCGATATTGTATATTAAATGATAAATTATCATCTATGTAAAGTTTACCTTGTTGGAATGAATCTCAATTATTTGAAAATAGAAATTTAAGATAATTGTAAGATCAAGTTCAACCAATTGCTCATTGAATTGTAGAGTTTCCATATTTGAAGACTTCTTTTCCGAGTTCGAGAATCCCCTCCCTTCTTCCACTTCATCATGAAGAGTAACTAGGATCAATTTAGTCACGTTTTCATGTTCCAATTGAACACTTTTCATTTTTTATTATTCTCAAAGGAGAAGATTATTCTCTCTAACAAACATATGGGGATCCAATCACGATCTTATACTAAGAACAAGAGATCTTTGCCCTTCAGTCTTTGAGAATCGGAAAGATCTTTTTAATTTGTTCATGCCATGCATATCTCTGGTGTATGAGTTACGAACTTGCTACTGACTTATAAACCATCTTCACGACCTTCCAATGACCCTCGAAAGTCACGATGAGTGATTTAAGCATTATCATTTATATTAAATATGATAGATATTTAATCGTGACATAGAAGATTAACGAAAAAAATTGGAATTTACTAGTTCGGGACTCGGGATCCAGTAAGACCTTCCTTAACTCGTTGAAAGTTAGTGACTTGGTAGATCGATTGTGAGGAGGTCACTGCCTACTTTCCCTTTAATATTAATTCGAATCTTAAATATTCGGGTACACATTCAAGTCCATTTAAATTGTTTGAGTCATGCCTGTTCTATCATCAACCATACTTAATACTCCTATTTCACTATTTACCTATGGGCTATAACTTTCCCATGGTTCGATGAACACATTAATTTGAACCCCTTAGACAACAACAGCCGGTAAAATTAGGATATTCCATCCCTTCATTTTTAAAAATAATTTTAGAAAAATATTTTTATCTTAAAATAAAAATTACTTTATATTTTCAAAAAGCATATTTAATAAAAAAAATTTTCAATCTTACCCTTCTAATCATGTTAAAATATGAATAGGATTGAAGCCATAACATTATTAATTCATGAAATAATTATTATTTTGAAATATATTATAAAATCTTAAATAACTTTTAAAAAGAAAATAGGAAAGAAGTAACAAGATAGATAATTAAACTCTGTCCCGACCTCCTATCCTAGAGACCCTTGGGTGATACATGTTCTCGTAACTCTAAAAAATGGCTCATAAAGTAATCGTAATCTCATAAATGCATTAATTTGAAACTCGGGTGACTCTCTGAGTCAGTGAATTGCAGTAGCGAGTCCGGACAACAAAGAAGAAGAGAAGGAGAAAAAGAAAAAAAAGGAAAGAAATTAATTTTGAGAAGTTTTTATGAGGGATGCATCCAGCGGTGATGGGTTGGGCTGGGGAAAATCTCATTCATTGGGGTGGGGACTGAGAATTTAAAGGGGAATGGATGGTACGAAAGGTGACGTTAGAAGTGAGTAAAGCTCCAGCAAAAGGTTGGATGGCTCCCAGACAACCCCGGTCGGCCAAGAGGAAACGAGTCCCCCCACCCCCACCGCCTCCTGGAGTCTATCTCAATCCAGAACCAAATGCCTTCCTATACACCGCTATTTTTAGACCGATTCTTTGGTACCTCTCCTCTGCCCACACTAAATTTTATCCCTAGACTCAACAAATACATATAGTACCCAGAAAAATATATTTTTTTAAATTAATTTTATTTTCCTTATCACACAATATATAAATTACTTTATAGTTTATACTACACATGGACGCATAGTCATATATTCTTGTGATGATCGGATCAATTTTCATACATCTCGACATTTCACTTATTTAAGAAGGTGTTGGTGAGATTCGACTCAAAATCTATGATATGTGAACTCATCATTTCATCAACTGAAATATCCATAAAAAGGCAGAGAAATATATTTTGAATTTAAGTAAATGTATATATATCTTCTTAATTTGCATCCTACCTATAGGTGTAACCTACAAAATGCAAATTGCGAGTTCGATTAGGTATTGCTATCATGCTTGTGGTGAAGTTAATCTAAAAATTAAAAGAAATTTTGTGAGTTTTCTTGTTAGTTGGCTCGTATATATGTTTTTTGTTTGGTGATATTGCATAAAAATAGATGTCAAATGTGAGGATGAGTTCTTCCAAAGAAATGTGGGGTGAACTGGGTTTGTTTTGCTTGGAGAAAAAAACATGAAAAAAAAGTGGTCCAACCTTAAGCGATTTGAGTTTTAGTACCACACAAAAAGAGTAGAAGTAGAAGATGGCTTTGATTCAAAGAATGCAAAATATAAATATCAATATGGAATAATAATACTGACTTGTATTTGAATAAATAATTTAGTTGAATTAATTCGGTGAAACTATTGGAGTAAATTTTAACCTGTGGCATCTGTTGTTTTTATGAATCGAAACATTGACGTCTTAATTTTGGGTAAAATTATTTTTTTATCACTTGAAAAAATTTTGTATATTTAAGTGCAAAACAATATATTTGACTAATTCAAGTGATGTTCTTAGTCAAATTGAGGAAGAATTACTTTGCATTTGATTCAGGGTTGGAGATGAAAATTTTTATTTATTTATTAATTGATCAACTAAGGTTAAAAATGTTTCTTTTGTTTGATATATTTTATATTTTTCTAGTATATTTTTTAAATACATTCTCTATTCAATTGGTGCAAATTGTATACCGCACATTACTTTGTAGTAGTAATTAGTTTATTTTAATACACACCCACCTTTTTAAAAAAAAATTACCAACTATAGGGAATAATCATTTAATACTTTTTTTTCTTTTTTCTTTTGTTTCCACCGATATATTAAAAAAAAAATTTCAAATTTTGAAAATGAGTTTTTATAGGAGAAAATGCATGAGAGTTTCCGGGAAAGGGACATGAGATGTAGGAGTAGAGATAATAATGAATGAGAACAACCTTAAAAAAAATTAAATTATTTTTGAAAATATTATTGATGGAGTTCATAAATGATTTTCGGGTCATCCAAAACCGTGATGGCATATGAACTTCGAAACCCAAGCCCAAGTCAATATTTAATGAGAGTAAATTGGATACCAATTACTTGTGTAATCTGATAATGTGTATTGAATGAAAAGTTACCTTTCGAGTGAAGTTACTTTATTCGAGTGAATCTCAATTACATGAAAATAGATTTTTAGAATAATTATGATACCATATTCAGTCAATTGCTTATAAAATTGTAAAGTTTCTATAATAGAATATATCTTTTCATGTAGATCTTTAGTGTATAAGCTATGAGCTTGCTACTAATTTGTAAACCTTCTTTGCGACCTTTCAGTGACCCTCGAAAGTTGTAAGGAGTAATTTAAATCTTATTATATATATCAAGTGTTACATAGGCTTACGAGAAAGGTTAGAGTTCATTGATTTTTAACTCGCTGATTAGTGAGACATTTTCTTAGTTTGCAGAAAGTCAATAACTCAAGAGGTTGCTGTCTACTTCCTATTAAATGTTAATTTGAATCTTCTGTATTTGGACCGTTATTTGAGATTAATCGGATTGATTGAGTTATATGGATCGTATCTGGTTTAACCATCTATTATAAAAGTAATTGTAATTATAAATGAACTAAAATAAATTTGTAAATGAAGAGAGTAGTGTCCAGTAAAAAGAAAAAAGAAATTAATTACTCAATTGATCTTATAATATAAGTCATTAATTATAAATATATATATGTATTAAAAAATAATATTTAAAGAAAATATTAGAAAAAATATTTAACAAAAGTGTGATTTATTTCAATATTATTAAAAAAAAAATGATTGACCATTGATGAAAAATATAATACTATCAATTAAAATTATTATAAAAGAGTAGAAATATGCATTTAAGGTAGGAGCGTAGGAAAGAATGAAGGAACAGGAGGTGGAAGGGATGCATGGAATTGTGTGTGAATTAATGTCGTTAAGTGTGTTATGGGGACCGTTGATCCGGTCGGCGTGGGCCACACGTGGCGACCTACACCACACAGGCCCCGACCCACCAGCCCCTGAAACGTCTACGTCAACTCAGAACAGTAGCAGCCCCTAGCTTAGCTCATTACACCTCATTCGCGCCTTTGAGATTTCGAGACGATCAGTATGTACATTAGATTCCATACATCCCCTCTTTTGTATTTTGGATCTTATCCCATTTTCTAGGATTAGAGACGATAATTTTTAATTAATGGAGTATAAATTTTTAATCTCATTATTTGTTCAACTTTTTTTTTTCTTATTAATTGAAATTATATGTTAAAAAAAATACACTTAAAATGTGTAGATGTTATCTTCATATAAAAAGGTTCATGGTAATTAATTTACATACTCTAAAACGGATACATTATCTTTTTAAAGATTAATTCTTTTTGAACTTCCTTTTTCTTTAGATATAGAATAAAATCATTTTGGTCTAAAATTTATAAATGATTATTAGAAAATAATTCACATTTTATAAAAATTTTTTTACAGCATTAATAATATATACACTTGCTTGAAATTCAATATTTTCTTTTAATTCCTATAAAAAAAATACCATTAATTATGATAAAATTCTTACATTATCCCTATCATTAGTGTAATTATTAATAGTATTGATGGTCTGGACAAACAGACTTGAACGACCCGATTTGAATAGATCCAAACATAGAGGATTTGGATTTTCTCTAATTATTTTAAATGCCTATTTTCAAAATTGAGATTTTCTATAATAAGTATCTGTATCAAAATTGTAATTTATTATTCGATATACATGATCAAAACACACACGAATGAAACAAGTTGAATTCATTCAATTTCACTCTCAACGAATACACACAAATGAGACAAGTCAAATTTATTCAATTTTATTTTCGACGAATATTGATTTAGGTATTAAAGATTTTCTCAAGACGATAACCTGCTCCAGTAATTTAATATTTTCTAATTATGATTACAAATATCATCTTAATTCAAAGTAATTCGGAAATTGTTTTTGAGTTCCATCAAGTATAATAATAAAATTTGAATTTGAGTTTTTTGAAAAATAAATTCATTTTATGTAGACGGGATACGAACTCTAATATGCTATCGTAACGGGATTTTGGGAAACAAAATTGAGAATTCATTTTTTAATACAGTAAACTAAGAAATAATTTTTATATATATATTAAAAAAAAAAAATAACGGGAGAGAGGGCCTGGGTAGTTCTTTGTCATTTTTACTTTTTTAACAATTGTTATTTTTACTTTCTAAGAATAAAAACCTCTGTTATTGGGGAGTTCGAGTTGTCATATCGAAAAGCAAGCATTTAGCATTGTGGTGGCAGTGCCTAAAAGTCGCTTCCGCTTTCACGCGCGTTCCGTACTGTGTTATCATATTATCTTCTCTTCCCCACTTGCGATTTTGTCTTCTCTCTCTCTTGAATCTTTTGATACGCGCTGGAAGAGATTTTCATTTCTTTTTATTACCATTACTACGACCGAACCAAATAATGAAAACTCCTCTCCTCACGGACGGCACGTGACCAGCATCCCCCATGTTATTATTTTCATTTATTTCTATACTTTTGTCTTTTGTTTTCTTCTCCACCCTTCTCATTAGTATTCTGTTCTTTTACATTTCAACCCCTACTTTTATACATATATATGTTCTACCCAGAGGTCTCCTTAGTCCATGCATCTTCTTTTATTAGTCAAGGACATTTCTCTAACGCACCTGAGGTAGGTTTTCTTTTTTATTTTATTTTAGACATTATGATGTAAAATGGCACATTTGCAAAGTCTTGCCGAGAGATGTTTATAAAATTTGATTCTTATAAAGATAATTGATTTGAGTGATTAAGGAACCTTAATGTTCTTTGAATGATTCAACAACTGGATATCAATGGACTTGTTTCTTGGACATTTACAAAGGATACCATCATATTCCAATGGTGTTGGAGGAAATGTAAAATACCTCATTTATATCTGAGCTCGAGACCTATTGCTATACCAAAATGCCTTTCAGCCTATGTTTCGTGTAGATGCAGTAATATCAGTGGAGATCAGTATGCAACTCTTGAAATTAACTAAATACAATTCAGTCTTAAACAAAGGGGAGAGAAGAGTAGATCTAGACTTCATTGAAAAAGTCGGAAATAAAGCTATAGGAGCAGATAGAAGGTAAAAAAAAAAGGGTCACAAATTTTTTCAACAAATGCAAAGAAAAACACTTTGTAGTTGGAGACCTTATATTCAAAAAGTCAGATATTAGAAAACAAGGACAATTATATAAGTTACAAAAAATTTGAAAAGGACGTTATATAATCCAAGAAGTTCACAAATGTGAAAGTTACAAGCTCATCGATCTTAAACGGAGGCAACTTTTAAGGTTTTGGAATATTTGTCATCTAAAGAAATTCTATGCCTAAGACTTTCCAGGCCACACAAGATCATTGATCAACCCGGCAACCTACTTGAAAACTGTAGAGACTTATTGATTAGCCTTAGTGACCTATTCAATTTCCAGTCCTGTAAGGTCATTTCAATTCTCATAAACTTCGTTTAAATACTACCATTACAAGCTCGCTATAGTTTGAAAATACATCATTCTCATCCTATTTATGCAAGTTCTATCAAGGTTCTATCACCATTGTATCCATGCTAGCATTTTCAACACATATCAAGACAAAAAAAAATTCACGATATAAAAAAAAAGGCCACAAATAGATCTCAAGTAGCAATAAATATATGAAGTAGGGGCTAAAAAATGAGCATTGTGTCTATTACAACCATTCAACCATCAAATATAAAGTAGAGAGAAAAAGAAAGGCATTGCAAAAGAATAATGAAAAGACCTAGTCTATTATAGTTCAATCTTTCTTCTTCTCGAGAACTCCTAGTTAAGCTTGGAGTGATCCTAGGAACTGTCTTGCCGCCAGTGGCCATTGGAACAACCACACTCATAGAAGCCATCGGAGCAGTCATTCTGGGGATCTCTTGATTTTTCTTGATAGTCTTGAGAATGTGAATACCTATAGTATATACCACTTTTTGAATTAATTAAGGATTTTTTCATTAACAACGTATTTAGAGGAGTTAGCAGCATGACTACTTGAAGCTTCAAAGGTCACCAAGGGAAGAATGTCATAAATCTTTTCCCCCTCAAGAGCATTATTACCAGTTCACTGCACTGCTGCCAAAGTCTCAACAGTCACGACCTCCTCTTGAGAACTTGGACATTGCTTTTCATATTTCCATGAAAGAGGAATTATAGAGTTCGAATGACATAATTTGTCATGATAATCCATATCAATTTTGATATCACCATTAAATTCTTGGAGTCGATCAATTATATCTACATATAGCCCCATCAGATGAGAAACAAAATTGAGAACTCATTTTTTAATACAGTAAACGAAGAAATAATTAAACAAAAAAAAAGAAAAGGGAGAGAGAGGGAATGGGATACTTTTTGTAATTTTTACTTTTTTTACAATTGTTATTTTTACCTTTTAAGAAAATAAAAACCTCTGTTATTGGGGTGTTCGAGTTGTCATATCGAAAAGCATAGCATTTAGCATTAATGGTGGCTGTGGCTAAAAGTCGCTTCCGCTTTCACGCGCGTTCCGTACTGTGTTATCATATTATCTTCTCTTCCCCACTTGCGATTTTGTCTTTTCTCTCTCTTAAATCTTTTGATCCGCTCTGGAAGAGATTTTCATTTCTTTTTATTACCATTACTGCGACCGAACCGAATAATAAAAACTCCTCTCCCCATGGACGGCACGTGACCAGCATCCCTCGTGCTATTATTTTCATTTATTTTTATACTTTTGTCTTTTGTTTCTTCTCTTCCCTTCTTATGAGTATTTCTGTTCCTTTACATTTCAACCCCTACTTTTGATACATATCTATGTTCTACCGAGAGGTGTCCTCAGGCCATACCCCGTTTTTCATTAGTCAAGGACAAATTCTTTAATGCATCTGAGGTCTTTTTTTTTTCCTTTTTAGATTCTTTTAAAGATATTTAATTTGAATGATTAAGAAGCCTTAATTTTCTTTTTCTTTTTCCCTTTTTTTTTTCCCTTTGAGGTTAAGGGCAATGGTCAAGAATAAGATTTCATTATCTCCCTTTTTTAATTGAATTTATAGGCTATCTTTTTATATGCTATTAAAATTTATAGGCTTATAGCATAACAAATTGTAGGATTGATGGGGATATTTTCAGGGAACCAGCTAATTAAGAGCTCTTTTATGAAACTGGGGTCGGTTTTTTTATGTTCCAACCCCCATTTCCCTCTAGATTGGGAAATCATCACGTTCCGTCTCCTTCATTCTTTGACCAGCATTGTCTAAAGCATCATCCTTATTTTAAAAACCCTAAAGTAATACCAGAATCAAGAACCTTAATAAAATAGTATGAAATTACCCCCCTTTTTTCTAATCTCTCTCCCTCTCAACTCCAGAAACAAAGATTTCATTACATTTGTCAAGTAAGATTTATTGAAATGATAAAATGGATTCATAAATAATCGTTCCATGGGGACATTTGATGAAATGATGAATAGAAAGATGAAAGGTTTTGAATTTGAATTCATTCGTTAATCTTGACAAGAAGCCAAGATTCAAATTGCAAGATGAAGTTATTGATCAAGTTAGGGGGTGAGTGGTGGGGGTGGGATTGAGCTAGTTGATGAGAACGATGACTAGAAACGGTACCACTTGAAGAATAGAAATTTGCATACAAAAAGAAGAAAGAGAGGTTGTTAGGAGGATTTTTATACTACTTTTGTGTAGAAGAAATTTTTTTTGGGGCGGTGGAGAGAGTACGACAAAGGAAGGCGTAGAATATATGTGATGTCGTCACGTGGTTGTGCACCTTTGTGCATGCAGCCCACCACTTCTTTGGCCTCTTAGAATAGAGATGACAGAGAGAGAGAGAGGGAGAGGGAGAGAGAGAGAGATCAAATTACTTCAAAACTTTTACTCACAGAAAATTTGCATTGACCTCTTCTAGTAATTGAAGTATTTATAACTAAGGTTAACACTTTACTCTCAAATTTAAAAGGTTTAATTGAAGTGTATATTCATTTTAAAATACAAATCATTTTTACATTTTTCTTTAAGCTATTAATTTATATAATTTTATATGTATTTATTTCAGCCTATTTTCACAATTGAATCCCTCGAGAAGTATTCATAATTGAACATTTCAATATCGGGAGTGAATTAAATTAAAATTTTTTTCTCTAAATTCAGTAAATATACATTCGATATTTAATTACAGATGAAAAAAGTAATGTTCTGTTATCACGGCTGAAATTTTCTTTTTCAGTAATTTAATCCAGATTTTTCTGTTATATTTTAACCAAATAAATACATTATATGTTAATTTTTTTCAGTAATACATTTATTTAGTTAAAATAGAAGCTCTTATTATCTATGAAATTAAAATTAAAAAAAGACTATTATTAGAAATGATAGTAGAAAAAGAGTAAAAAAGATATAATATTGGAGTTCATCATAGCATGGTAGAACTATGGAAGTAATAATTATAACAAGGAGTGAAAAAACGTTTTTACATATAATAAAGATTTGATACTAAGCCACCCCCAGGGGCATAGACGAGTTGGTAAGACTGACGTGACGTTTGGTTAACTCCAATGGCAGGCGGAGGTTTGAAACCATTGGGCGTAGAACATGGGCATTAAATTGCCACCCGTTACGTCCTCTCCGTCAGTCCTCTGTCAGTTCGTGCACATCCCTAATTTACATGTCACATGTCAGGGGTTTTTCGCCCGTAAGGGACTTTCCCCTTCAATCAAAAGATTTGATACTGAGCCAAGGCTTTTAATGTCAAGTGGTCACCTTTCTCCGTGTTATGATTTCATTTTTGGAACCAAGTGTTTGTATAGATATGCCATGGCAATATAAACATATATGGTTAGGAGCAGCAGCAGCATTTGTAGAGGCAGTACAGAGTACTTTTGTCACTGGTTGTTTCTTTCTTCACCAAAAGGAAAAAAGGAAAAACCCCACTCATAATTTCTCCCTCTCTGCTTGGCAATATCAAAATCCTCACAAAGCAAACCATTGATGGGTAAAATACTACTGGGACTGGTTGTTAGTATAAGGTTGTGTAGGCTTATGATTCAGTATTCAGTGATAAACTTAAAAGTGATTTCAATTAATATATCTTTAAGAGTAAAGTCCTCTATAGACGAAATTCCTTTCACTGGTCATAAATGTCCTTTATGTTAGTGAGATGTAAATCGAGGGATATGCATGAATTGATCGAAGACAAATGGAGAGGATGTAACGAGTAGATTGTCAATTCAAGACATTATTCTTATCGAGATAGTCACTTGTCGAATTAGTTTGGAACAATATCCTTATCGAGATTCGAACCGTCAACTGCAGTTGGAGTTGAGATATATATTTAATATATCTTATCTTTATATTCAATGTGCAGATTCAACTCTTATGGGGCGTGAAGATTGATTTTTAAATTTTATTGAGGTATATTTTTTGATTTACACTTTGACCCAAGACGGAAGCATGGACATTTCGGGGTTGGATTCAACTTTTTTGTTTTATTTTTATAAGTATTGTGTCGTTGTGGGTCTATCTTTATAGGTCTGCTCGGGGCTTGACTCTCTCTCTCTACATATAGAGAGGGACTTGCTGCCGCTGCTCATGCTATACTAGTAGTAATAGTAAATATATACATTCCAATCTTTAAGATGGTCCTCTCTTCAAGACACAAAGAAACCAGTGTCTGTCCAAGCCATGAGCCAATGATCCATTTTCCTTGTCTGGGGGGGTTTTATAACTAACTAGTTTTTTTTCCCTTTGCTTGCTTCTCTTTCTCTCTCTCTCTCTTTTGTTTCTCTCTAGAGAGCCCTGTCTGTATGGATTTTGGGGGGGTGGGTTTGGACAATGGTGGGTTAGCGTGTTCAGAAACTAGTGCCTTTGCTGCTTCAGGACTTGCTCAAGATGCGAAGACCAAGCATAAGTGGTACGGATCTGGTAATTTTCTCAAGCAGGAGAGATCTGGGACTATTACTTCTGAAGATGACTGGAGGGTCATAAAAGTTCCCAAGACTATTTCTGATGATTTCTCAGCCTCTAAATCAATGCTGAGGACTCCTCTGCTGAGATCTAATGCTCCCATTTCTCTTACTACTACTACTGCTGCTGCTGCTAATAACTTCTTATCTGAAGGCCAGCAGATGCTCAGCTTCTCTTCTCCTAATTCTCAAACTGTCACATTTCCTTACTATCATCACCCCTCATCTATTGCTTATACTAGAAATGCTGCAGGTATATAAAAGTTTTTCGCCTTTTCAGTCTGTTTGGTAATCTGTTTTGTGCATATTTGGCGAGGAAAGTAGTTATCCACAGTGCAATAAGTTTCTTATCCTGTGGGAATGGAATCATCATGTGCATTTTTGCATGAAGTTAAGGTCTCACCGTACTGTTGCCGCGAAATTTGGCAATCTCTGATACTTGGCCTAAAATTTTAGTGATTTCTAGTCTGGGATTTGAGGATCATTGCTCAGTACTATAGGAACAGTTTTTTCGTGCATGTTCAAATCTTCTCCAATATTGTGAGGAAAAGATGGAACTTTTCTTTTGGAGGTTCGTGGTGTTTGATCTAGTCTATCTGTCACTGTTTCCAACAGACTGCTTTGTGCCACTGTTGTTACACAGTCGCTGAGTGGAAAAGAAGTATGATGTGCAAGCTGTTGATTAGGATAATAGTGAACTTTTAACAGCAAAAAAAAGATCCGTCTTTGTGTTTATTGGCTCTGAATTTTTCTTCTCTTTCTATTCTTCTCTCTCACGTATGGTATTGTATATTTGTATTGTGTCTATAAGTTCTTTTCTTCTAAAGACCAGATATTCATGATTATTGTAGCCCCCATAAATGTTGCAGACAAGGCTTTTATTTTGAGTCCATGTCTTGTATCTTTCACCTGTTTTCTTTCTTCCCCATAGTACTTAATAAAGAATCATTTTATTGTTTCCTGCTACACAGTTTCGAATTTATTTGTCTTTCTGCTTCAGGCTATGGGAGTGGAGGCTTGACTGCCGGAAGCATGCACGGGGTACTTTCAGGGGCTAGAGGACCATTCACTCCTTCTCAGTGGATGGAACTTGAACATCAAGCCTTGATCTACAAATACATCAATGCCAATGTGCCCATACCGTCGGATCTTCTCACCCCAATTAGGAAAGCACTTGATTCCGCTGGCTTCCAAAGCTTTACTGGCTTGAGACCCAATTCTTGTAAGTTTTTCGCACTGAAACTTGAAATTTAGTTCTTGTTCCTTTTAATCTAGATTTACATTAAAAGTCGAAACTTGGAAGCATAATGCGATCAGTATCTCCGCATTATTGTTTCCTCCTCCGACAGACAGTGTTGAGTAGGGATGGATGACTTTACTATTTACTAGATTATTTTGCGTGGAAATCGTCTTCTGGGTGTTAAGAAGGGAGGATGGATGAGTTCGTTTTTAATCTTGGTTTATCTAATTCTTGGGTGTTAATGACAGTTGGATGGGGTGCTTTCCATCTGGGATTTTCGAATAGCACTGATCCCGAGCCAGGACGGTGTCGTCGGACTGACGGCAAGAAATGGCGGTGTTCAAGAGATGCAATTGCTGACCACAAGTACTGTGAGCGGCATATGAATAGGGGCCGCCATCGTTCAAGAAAGCCTGTGGAAGGCCAATCTGGCCATTCCGTCTCAGGAACCACAAACAATACTGTTAAGCTGACCTCCTCATCAGTGGCTGTGGTTCCTGGAGGTGGTGCAGCATCCAACGGTCTTGGCCTTTCATCCCATCATCATCAGCTCAACAACTTGCAGTCTACTGCTACTAATCAATGTCCTGCAGCTCCTCATGGTGGCAGGTAAACAGTGGTGTCTTCTATGGAGAATAGTTTTTGTACTTGCTTAAATTAGCCCACTTGGAATCAGATATTTAGATGATCTCTTTAAGGTGTTGGAATGAAGTTTTGTACTTTTTTTGCTTTCTCATTGTAATTAAGAAGCTTTGCAAAAAATGGTGACGTGATAGTTGGCTCGTGTATTTTCCCAGTAGGAACTTTCTGGAGAAAGAAAAATTGGGTGAGAGAAACCGAGATGCTACTGGCCCCTCTATTATATCACCAGCTATGAGCATGAAAGAAAATCAGTTCTCCATTTCCAAACAGCAAAATCCTTATGGAGAATCTTCTCGGGAGGAATTTGGACAAGTTTGCTCTGACTCGCTCTTAAATCCTTTGAACAGAAGTTCTTCATTGGTTAACTGCCGTGCCTATGGCACTTCAGAAGATATAAATGATCGCAAGAGTGAATCACAGCATGGTTTTCGCCAGTTCATAGATGACTGGCCCAGTAGTCGGCCTGAACGCTCATGGCCTGATGTTGAAATGCAGTCCGACAGGACTCAACTCTCCATTTCTATCCCCATGGCTGCTTCCGATTTCATGTCTTCTACATCATCACCCACCAACGAGAAAATTGCCGCTTTTTCCCCACTGAGATTATCACGGGAATATGAAGCAACACAAATGGGATTGGGAGTTGGCAGCATGGCAGACGAAAGAAATCACAGACAAGCAAATTGGATTCCCATCTCCTGTGAATCCTCCATGGGTGGACCTCTCGGGGAGGTTTTGCATAGCACTAATAACAGCACCGGTGATGGCAAGAATGCCTCGCCTCTTAACCTTATGAGCAGCGAGGGCTGGGACTGTAGTCCACGGTTAACGTCATCCCCTACAGGTGTTCTTCAAAAGGCCGCACTGGTATCCCTCTCTAACAGCAGTGCAGGGAGCAGTCCGAGACCGGACAACGGCAAGATACACGAAGGTGCTAGCCTCTGCAGTGGTGGCCATGGATCAACTCTAATGAATCCTGCCTTGCCAGCCCTGTAACTATGCAGCAGGTGTTCCAGTTTTACTACGAAGTTTTTTTCTTATGTTATGCTTCTTCTGACAAACAATATGGTCATTAGCGTTTTTTTCCCAGATGAAATTTGTTAATTTGTTCGTATGTAATCTTTCTTCATCTTTTGAGCATAGGTATGGCTGGATTTTCTTGAGTGTAATAGCACTAGTAATAGTAAGTAACTGACTTAAAATGGGTAAAAGACTCGGCTTTGCATGTTTCATTGTGGATCTCTCTTTATTGGTAATTGGTATCTGCTTTTTTCCCCCTTCATGTGCCTGCTGTTTGGTGATGAGTTTAATCAATATTTCGTTTATGGGTTGGTAGGAGGCATGTTGGTTGTTGGGTGGTTGTAATTGTAAAGGTACTAATCTTTGAGGTGGGCTAGCATTTCTTGCATCCTCAAAAGGAAAATGAAAAACGTAGTTCCATTCCACAACTGAAGAGACTATTCAAAGCTCACTTATTTTTGTTAACTGTTTTTGCAAAAATCTCCTCTTGTATGTGAACTGAAACCCAAGATTGAGACTAGCCTTCTTCTGTGCAACACAGCTGCTCCTATCAGTGGACCTTTCCATTTTCTTTTCCAGCTAGCCTTTGCATTGGTTATACAGTGGCGTTTGGATTTCATTTTGCTTTAGGTGGTCCTCCAGTGGACAAGAGTGGAGTAGAGGGATCAAAACTGCCGAGGCATCCAAGGAGGGAGTTGTGATTGCTCATTAGACATTTGTCTCTCTTTTTCAGCGCTCGTGTGGGGGATGTTCAAAATTTTTGAAAGTTCAGCTCTGCCTTTTGTCTTGTAAAATGCAAACGCAGGTGCTCGAAAACCTTCTGCCAAACGATGGTACATTGAAATAACTGCGATAACTACTTTATAGGTGCCATTTAATGTATAAATAGTCAATTATAGGACTATGATAAATGTGAAGATAAAGATCCCTCGGCTGCTAACTGTAAATGGTAAAAGAGCTGCCGACAGGCACATTCATGGAGTAGTATTATTGAGATCCATTAACAAGTGAGAAGGACGGCTGGTTAAATGCACAGGACTGTTATTATTGTGATTGTAAAGATTTCAATTGATATCGATATTCATGACCTGTTCAGTTTGTAGTTTCTCAATAAGAGATAAGATGGCAGGTTCTGCAGAACTTTGAGCTGCAAAAGAGGAATAAACTATGAAATTCTTGATTTGCATTGATAGACAGGAGAACAAATGTTCAGAGAACAAGATAGTATGTATGTACACAGTATTTCTCATCAATCCGATTTACAGTAAGCACCAAAGTTTCTTGGCAGATGAAGCTCTGAAGAGGCATCAGTGAAATGAGCTTTGCAAAGACTGGTTGCTTCCTTGGAATGGCTGGACATTCTTGTCCTGATGCAGAAAGACCATTGCGTTTAATTTTCATGAACGGGGGCCACTTATTAGCAGAAGTCTTTCAGCTGGAAGACTGATGTAATCAGTTCTTAAAGTTTCCAGCCTATGTTGAAATTTTCTTGAAGTTTTCGAGTCCCACAAATGTTTCTGACCATGAGCCCAAACAATATGATGTAGAGCCAAACGCATTATCACGAAAATCATTAGACAAGCTTTATGAGGAGATGCTAATGTGAGCAGTGATTATCAAAGATTTGGTACACCTTTGATTTGGGTACAGAAGCTCATAAAACCATTTCTAATGATTTCAATGTGGTCAGACTAATAAGACATTGTGGCATTTCCAGCGATTACATGAAACGTCCAAACTCATGATGCCATAGTTCTAACAAAGCTGAGCATAAATAAGCATCCTTTGTTACTCCTATTTCCCATTAGATCAGTCATCTTTTTTAATGGTCTTACTAGAATGAGTACCATATATGTATACATTTATAATTCAAACTTGATTCAATTTGTATAAGAGCAAAAATGATATATGTACTTAATCATGTCTTTTGAAACACCTTCTCAGGCACACGCAGGTCAATTATAAATTTGAAAATGTACTCTGCCACCGTATGCAGAGCATGATACAGAGGGCTATAAGTTTCTTATGGTTCTTTACATTGACTTTATTTGATTACCTGATATCAAATTCAGGGAGCTGCTAACACCTAACAGAACCAAGTTGATATTCTATGGACCATTAGTTAATTTCTGCCTTCAGATAGAACATATCAACTATAATAGCTAAGTCAAAGTGTTGCAAGCCTACAACTTCTAGAACAGAGTTCAGCTTTCAGAAACTGCTATGTGATCAAAGGTTATTTTGCCATCAGCCCAGAAATAGATTATTAGGTATTGACCATAGGAGACACTGTGTTATATGGACTTCAGTGATTGGAAGACATCTGAATGATACAAACAGAAACATTGGTTTCTAACAAGAACAGCATTAAGAAGGCATATATGTACATGTATGATCAAGCTACCATTCATTAAAAGGAAGGGTTAAGATCTGCATAAAAAATCAGATCAACAAGTTCCAAATTGAAAAGCATATGGAGTTGTGCGTAACCCCAATTCTTGGAATTATTCTTGTCAAATTTGGGCTTTAAACAACTCCAAATTCAGTTTTAGGAGCAGCCAAGCACATGGCAAATGGAATGTAGTATTGCCATGTGGTTACTTATAAAATGCCCAGCTCCTTAAAGTAGATATCATAGAAGAAAAAAAAGCAGGTCAAAGGCAGTAACAAATACCTAAGATACATGAATAAAAGCTACACAATTGTTCTTCATATAACTACTGGAAAAAAGAAAATAATGACTCCAACTAGATTAGATGTTAATAGTTTATTCTGGCAAAGGCAACAATTTCGGTGACATAAGAAAATGAAACAATTTGCCAGGAGGATTTTCCACTTGACACTATAATGACCTAAACCAGACGATACAAACAAGTAAAACAAATAAAGCTAATTCTCATTGTAAGCATGCCATCAAATGAAAACTATTCGCCCAAGACAACCTTGATAAAAAATAATAAAATTAATTGTGATATGAAAGACCCATTCTTAACATGTGTCTCAGCTGATGATAGTCCTTAGCTTGTTTGATTCTAATAATCCATAAGACAAGTTAATGATTTTGACAAAATGTATAGTTGAAACCAAAGTATAAAGATGACTCTGGTCAAATTGCTATTGTTAAATCAATCTGAGGTCTGGAATACTTTCATACATACTGTCATCCTGATATGATCTGGAAAACACAGCAAAACCAAACGCCAATAAAGAAGAGAAAACTGATGGGTGCTCATATTCTATGGGTGTAAATCGGGTCTGTCATGCCATGGCATTAGCACTCAGAACGAGGAATTTTGCTATAATCATTGCAACCTACCATTTTCAAGGCAAAAACAAGAACAAATGCATGCAGTAAATTCAGAAATGCACAACACAAGAAATCGTGTTGTAAACAGCCCCAAACAGAAATTGAGCCAAAAGGCAAAAACCGAAACACTCCCAGGATTGCCAATCAATTGGATTGCTAGTTATGTTAGGCAGATGAATTCAACAAAATTTCTTGAAATTAAATAAATGCATTTGAAGATCAAGACCAGAAATTTCGGATAGTTTTCAGAGGGATAGATAGTTTACCTTCGAGGCGGCTGAGTGAGGGGCTTTATACAGCGTTTCTTTAAAACCCAAACCCTAATTTAATCCCCATTTTCATGTTTTTATTTTGTTTTCGCTTTTCCTGTTCCTATACGATCCATATAATTCATACAGTTATGATACTAGTACTTTCTAACTTTTCATTAATAACTTTTATTGTGTGAAAACTATTCCAAATAAATTAAAAAAAAAAAAAAACCCTTTCATGTCTTGAGTGATGAAAGAGTAGTATTTTTAGAAAGAACTGTGTTTCGCAACGGTGTGTTGCTCTGCGGAGTTAGCCTCCCTTTAAAAGCGTTTATTTAAATTAAATCCACATCACTAAGGTAAAGAGTTTAAGACAAAAAAAAAATAAAAAAAATCGATTCTCGAAAAAGGAAAAAAAAAGAAAGAAAATATATTGCGATCACTTTTCAAAGGCTCTATTGAAAAGGTTGCTAAACCAGACCTGCACAAATGTAGCATGACCACAAAAATAATAATAATAATATCCTATTCATTCATAGTTAAATATTTTATTTTAATTTGTAATGTCTTTTTATATAATGATTTGATTTATTTTTAATATTGTAATGTTAATTTTTGAATAAAATTTTAATTAATAAAAAAAAATATAATATTCAATTTTAAACAAGAAATATTACATTCAATGAAGTCTCCTCAATTTACAAATGCAATTTTGTTAATCTCTCTGTCAAAACTCAACTAAAGTTCATATAGGAGAATTTTAGTCAAATATTACAATCTATTTAAAAGATTTATTAATTTTAATATTTTGTTACTATTTCATTTTCGGCATTTTGAATATTATAGCAGCCGTTTGATTATCAAAATAAGCCAAATTGTCTTCAATTATTTGTTTCATTTGATTAGCAATAAGTCCATAGCAGTCACGAGTCTTAGTTCAAAATTTGAAAACGAGCACAAACATACTATTCCGCGTTGAACGTATTATGCACTTTTCTAATCAAATTTATACTAATAGTCACCAAAAGAAACCTTATTAGTATGTTTATTATTAAGTTATTTAATTACAGATGTCCCCCCAAAGAAAATTGAAATTATATTGTTTTAGAATAAACATATTTAATTAATTGTTTTGAAATTGATTCACACAAAATAGAAGGAGAAAAAAAGAAGAAGAAAAGGAAGAACAAGGTAGAATATAGTTTTAACGTACCCAAATGACTTTCTATATTTGGATAATCTAACTAGGGGTGGCAAGGTGGGTGTCATTTTAATAAGTACTTATTTAATTTGTAGTTAAACAATTGATATGATTATTCATTTAATTAATATTAATCTAAATGATTAGTAATTTATAAATCATCAAAAGTAGTAAGTACATAAGTGAATGATTGTGAAAAATCATTTAACTTTAAATTTGAATATTAACTTGTGTTATATTTTTAACTTGATACTTTTAAATTAAGTCATTATTATATATTTACTTACCTATTTATCATTTCCCTACCCCATAACCATCCTACCCTTACCCCACCCATCATTAATACACTATTAGTGATTACTTTTTTCTTTGCATTAATATTCAGGTAATTAAAAAGATTATATGAAATTATTAATTTGATTTTTAATTTTGTCCCTTATCTTTTATCTTTTTTTTTTTTTAGTTAGTTGCTTTAATCATCATTGGTCATTAAATGGAAATCCTATACAGATAAATAGGTGTCTTGTAGGTTTGATCATATATGTGTATGAGGATATGAGATGATTTCATATGATTGGCAAAAACAATATGTATTCCACCAATTAAGGTAGAATAAATGCCTTAATGTACTTCTTCCAATTTTCTACAATAATTCACATATTATAAGAATCTTTAAGTAATATTTTTTTTAAAAAAAATTCTAGAGCACTTCATGAAATGACAAAAGAAAAAGGGGAAAAATAAATAATCTCCTAATATTAATATATCTGTTGTTGGCGTATTTATATTTTTATATTTTTTAGTTGAATAGTTTATACTAAAATTTGATCAAATTTATGTACTTTATTGCTAAATATGTAATAAAATCGAATTTTATTAAACTGAAAGATATACTTTTGGATGCTAGAGAGTCATCAATTATTGAAGTAACATTTATACTATTTTGGATAACATTCAACACATTGAAACTTCTTGCGAGAGATTATTTTATATGGTTAAGAATCTTAATAATTTTTATTTCAAAAAAGGCACAAATTTCAGCTCCAATTCAAATTATATATAGATTTGTTGTGACTCTCGTGAGGAACGAAATTTTCCCATCATCACAAATAGAAACGAGTCTCCTGGATGACTGGATCCGTCCTGTTACTAATTAATTTTAATTTTATTATGAAGCTTATTAATTTCAAAGTTGGAGTCTAGATATACTAGTTGTTGCCTCCAATATGTGCACTTATTGACTTATGGCTTTTGATTTTAAGCATGGGATTTAGAACATCCTTTTCTTTAAAAGCTGAATAAAGGTTGAAAAAAAATAATTGAAAAGGAAACTAAAAAAGAAAGAAAGAAAGAAAAGGGGGAAAAAGAGAGGAAAAAAAAAGGATGAAATAAAAGAAGAAAAAAAAAATGAAAGAGAAATAATAAGAAATGATTAAAAAGGGAAAGTATAGAAATTGGAAGGTTGGAGTGTTTTTGTTTGTTTTTTCTTAAAGTTACTTTGTAATTTAAATAAAAAGTTAAATATGTTAAATGAGTAATCATGATTATTAATCGTTAAATCATTTATAAATATAAATCATAACTTAAATGATTTAACTATAAATGAGTGTGATTTATTTATTATTAACTTAAATGAGTATTTCAGAACTCTTTGCCACCTCTAAATCTAACTGATTGTCTCACTGCTTTTTTTAGAAAATAGAATGCGTGTAGTATTTTTTTCTAGAAATTGCATATTTATTATTTTTTTTATGGTAATAGATTTTCAAAAGTAATGAGTATTTGATTGATTGTTGAAAATTGGATCTCGAATCACCGTGTTGTTGGATCAAGGTTTGCAAGGTTTGCAAAAAGAAGAAGAGAGTAGAGAATTTTCTGATGCCTAAGTCAGAATAGAGAATATTGGAAAGATATCGTAAAAGATATTGCAAAATTGATAGGCTTAATCTAGGAGTGTACCTTGACACATTTTTATAGGGAAAAAAAAGGGAG
This sequence comes from Parsonsia alboflavescens, assembly GCA_028571225.1. Taxonomy (NCBI): domain Eukaryota; kingdom Viridiplantae; phylum Streptophyta; class Magnoliopsida; order Gentianales; family Apocynaceae; genus Parsonsia; species Parsonsia alboflavescens. The sequence goes on from JAOXNR010000031.1 coordinate 7,200,568, forward strand.
ACTTTGTTACTGGCTTCTATCTCTTTATTGATTTTCTCTAATTGAAAATCAATTTGGATAATCTCAATTATGATTAAATATCAACTTTTCCTTTATTGGGTTTTTGGGCCCAAATAGACTTAGCCTTTTGGGTTCTTGGGTTAGATGTAAGTCGGGTTGACTTACTAGGTCAAATCGAACTCTATCATTCATGTTACTTAAGAGTATTTTACTATATTTGAAAAAATATATTTTTAATCTGAATGTTTATCCCAACAGGAATACTTCTGTGTGTTACGTAGCACACTGGTCGTACATCGTAACCCGAACAAATTAAACCTATCTACCAAAACTAATGCACTTAGGGCAAGTAGGATCGAACTCACAAGGAATTGAATCTCAGTTTAAATAAAACCAATTAATAAGTAACAAAATGAGGAATTTTAGAAAGAGTTTATAAAATAAAATCAAACAAAAAAAAACAAAATTAAAAAGGAAAATATAGATGAGAAAGCTGTTTTAAAAAAAACAGTTCATAGTTCAATTGCTATGGGTCAATCATTGATCAAATAACACACAATTAAGTAGTTGATTTTAGAATTTGTCTTAACCCTCAAATTCCTATTATTTAAATAAATCTATTTCTCATAGCAAAAAATAAAATCCCTAATCTAATCAATTAAACTTACATCGTAACGAACTATAAATTTAATCAATTAAATTGCATAAGCATGAAGACATCACCAACGTCAAATCACATAACCAAAATAACTTTAATTCATGCAATTTAATTCATATAATTTTCTATCGTCAAATAAAGTTGTTAGCTAAATCTAATTCAAACAATAGTGGATACCTATGTATTTATTAATCTTAACAATAATATTTAAACCCTATGAGTATAATCATGCAAATTAATCTAGGTGATCAGGCTAAATGAATAAACATAATTAATAAGATGAAAACAAAAATTGCACAAATACTTAATAATAAATATCAAAATTTTAATAGAAAACAAACCAAATCTTATAACCTCGACAAAATAACTTACTTCATGTTCTTGTTAATAAAAGATGACTACTCATAAGACATGATTAATAAAACCGAAACCGAAAAATACATAAGAAAAGAGGAAGAGAAAATCTGCCATTTGTCTTCGAAATTCCATGGAAAATCAATTTTGAATTGTTGTGTTGTGTCTAAGACTATGACAAAGGACTTATTTATAGGAGTAAAAGACTCCTCAATAAGTAGTTACCTAAAAGAATTCTAATAATAAATTAGAAACCTATCACAAAATGAAGTAATTTCTAAAAAATAATCAAATTCTAACAAAACTGAAAGTCTTTGCCATGGCCCACGGTCAACGAACTTGGTCAATCCGTAGTGCTCAACTTTAATTCGATGAACAGTATGCAGGAACAATGACTATGAACAGTGCAGTGACAACAAGTTTGGAAAATCTTGAGCATTTTTCAATCAAATATTCTTGTAAACAAAAATCAAATATAGGGAAGTAAAATACATCTAAAACAATATAATTAAACTAAGTCACATAAGATAATGACATAAAAAGAACATAAAATTTAGCATAATTATGTATAAATCATTCCTCCACACTTGAACTTTTGCTTGTTTTCAAGCAAGTTCGTCTTTAATCCCCAACAACAATAACAAAGAAAACAACAAAAGGCCTCATAGTGTAATCTCCAAATCAAACACTAGACGTGAAACCAAAATGTGTAATCAATCATTATCCCTTCTCAACCATACCACAAATCCCATTAAAACAAGTAAATACATAAAGTGTGCGGCGAATTTACATAATTTTGGCAAGATATACTCAATAACCAAAAATCTTTTAATCTTCAAATTTTGAAAATCATTTGAATTAAACCAAAGATAAGATCAATAAATCAAATCATCTCAATAAAGAATAACACAAGAAGCCTTTAAAGAAGAAATTACTACCATAAGCTTGTGAATTCACACACACTCCACTAATGATAGAAATAGGTTTACTCGGGTCAAATAGGACTTTTGGCTTGTGATGTTAGGCTTTTGAAATTTGGCTACAAATGAAGAATAATGATAACAAATTATAATATGAGAGAATAGATAAGTTCAAAATTTAAGGTCAAAACTCATATCACAATTATCAAAATGAACC
>JAOXNR010000031.1:7202816-7235660 GCA_028571225.1 Parsonsia alboflavescens
CCTATCTACCAAAACTAATGCAGTTAGGGCAAGTAGGGTCGAATCCACAAGGAATTGAATCTCAATTTAAATAAAACCAATTAATAAGTAACAAAAGGGGGAATTTTTGAAAGAGTTTATAAAATAAAATCACATAAAAAAAACAAAATTAAAATTAGAATATAGATGAGAAAGCTGTTAACAAGAAACAATCCGTATGTCAATTGCTATGGGTCAATCATTGATCAAATAACATATTTAAGTAGTTGATTTTAGAATTTGTCTTAATACTCAAATTCCCTATCTTTTAAATAAATCTACTTCTTGTAGTTAGAAATAAAATCTCTAATCTAATCAATTAAACTTACTTTGTAGCGAACCATAAATTTAATCAACTTAATTGCATAAGCATGAAGGTATCACCAATGTCAAATCACATAAACAAAGTAACTTTAATTCATGCAATTTGATTCATACAATTCTCTATCGTCAAATAAAGTTGTTAGGCAAATCTAATTCAAACAATAGTGGATACCTGTGAATTTATCAATCTTAACGATAATATTTAATCCCTAACAGTATAATCAAGCAAATTAATCAAGGTGATCAGTCTAAATTAATAAACATAATTAATAAGATGAAAACATGAATTGCACAAATACTTAATAATAAAGATCAGATCTTTAATAGAAAACAAATCAAATCTTATAACCCCATGACAAAATACTGCTACTCACAAGACATGATTAATAAAATCGAAAAATACATAAAAACAGAGGAAGAGAAAATCTACCATTTATCTTCGAAATTTATCGGAAAATCAATCTTGAATTGTTGTGTTGTGTCTAAGACTATGACAAAGGGCCTATTTATAGGAGTAAAAGACTCACTAAGTAGTTACCTAAAAGGATTCTGATAATAAATTAGAAATCTATTACAAAATGAAGTAATTTCTAAAAAATAATCAAATCCTAATAAAACTAAAAGTCTTTGCCATTGCCCACTGTCAACGAACTTGGTCAACTCCATTGGTCAATCTGTAGTCCTCAACTTTAATTCGATGAACAGTGAAAATGGTGAACAGTACGGCGAAACAATGACTATGAAGAGTCCCCCCAATGAACAATGCAGTGACAACAATTTCGGAAAATCTTGAGCATTTTTCAATCAAATATTCCTATAAATAAAAATCAAGTATAGGGAAGTAAAATACATCTAAAACAATATAATTAAGCTAAGTTACATAAAATAATGGTATAAAAAGAACATAAAACTTACCATAATTATGTATAAATCACACACAAATTCATGTATTACTGATGGAAAAAGTAGCAGTAATTTTTTGCGACGTCGGTTTTTTTTAGATTGCCATAACTTTTTTTCTGTCAGTAGTGTGCTACTTAGCACATAGAAGTATTCCTGTTTATCTCAATTCCCTAGTATATGTTATTGATAATTGATTTAATTAAATCCTCTAAACAATAATTTTCTGAGGAGTGTTATTCTAATTCACCTAAGTAATGAGGTTTAGTTTGAATGTTCCTTTCAAAACCATACCCACAAGAAACAAAAACGTTATTGTAATTACGCAAATGGAATTAATTTGTCTCTACCCACTTTGAACATTCTAATTCTCATTAATACGTATTATTTTTATTTTGCAAGAAAACCACATAATTACTAAACATTTATAATTAAATTGACTTTAAGTAGGCGGCAAAGAATGATGGACTATAAATTTATTCAGAAAAGGAATTAAATTAGCACATTGTTATTTTAGTTTTTAATTGATGTCGTGGTTATGAAATGGACGGCTATCTAATCAAAAGTTTCATATTTATTTATTTTCAATTCTTTTTCAGGTTAATAAATAATTAATGTTATGATTATGAATAATTTAAACTTTTGTTTCATTACTGGCTATGATTAATAAACTCGGAGTTCATTCCGTGTATGGCGAGATAAACCTTTCGAATATTTGAGGGATAAAATATATAAAAATATTTTATCATTTAAAGTAATTTTTATTTAGTAACAAAATTTATATGTATTTTGTGCTTTATTACTTGCTTACTCTGTTTGGAAATGGTCCATCTTAGCCGTCGTAATATTAATCCAAAGAATTGAGGGAGAAAATTATTTAAGAAAGTAAATAATTTATTTAGTTTGTTTGTTTGGCATGTTTGGAGGAGGGTGGATGGGAAGGCAAGAAGAGGATTTGGTAAGTATTTCAATGTTATTTATTTAAAAAAAATTTAATCCTTTTGTCCTAGATTGATAAAGTAATTTTTGATTTTTTTTTTTTTTTACTCTTTTTGTCCAAATTTTTTTATTAATATTGATAAGCAAGGAATACTAAGGTTTAACTATTAGAAAAAATTATTGAATGAACTATTTTATCCTTGAAGAACAAAGACGTGTGATTGATGCATGTTATTCTTATCGGATTTTGATGGAAAAGTGATTGGAAGTAATGTTTTAGAAGTCCATAACTAATTCTTGTATTCAAATGGCATTAAAAAAAATAGTATTACATTGGTCATTCTCTCTATCTTTGGACTTCATATATCTTATTATATATTCGTGTGTTATTTTTTGTTACATTAATAAAAATTTAACACGTATTTTGAAAATATGAAATATTCATAGGGTTTAGTTTATCTTTTTAGGTTAAAGCTAATTATTAGAATATAGTTAAAGAAGCTAATTATCAGATCAAATTATTAAAAATTGATTTGGTGATTTTAATAATCATAATGATTTACATAATTAAATTAATCAAACTTTGAATTTATATGGACGAGAATGGATTTAGCTAAGTGAATTATTAAATTAAAAAGATAGGTCAACAAATCAATTCCCAATCAATAACAATCAAGATTTTTTTAGAGGATTTTGATTTTGAAGATCGATACATTATAAATATGGTTATTAAAGAGTATTTTGAAAATTTTAATTATACATTTTTATTAATAAGTATTTTGTAATGCCTTTGAATCACATTCACAGCTATGCATGACTACTGTGCATTGCGTGGGTTTAACACCAGTATTATATATATATATATATATAGTGATGCTATGGAGTGTACTACCCAATTAAGTCTCTAATGATCAACAGTTAAATCAACCATTAAGAAAATATAAATTATTTTATTAAAAATGATTTTTTAAAATATATTTTATAAACTCAACTCTAGATACTTGATTAAATTTTATTTTATTATCTTTTATAAAAAAAAAACAAACTGATCATTAACTTTGATCGTTAAAAACTTAATCGAATGTGCTACATAGCATTTTATAATATTTTTGTATATATATAAACTAACGTTTAGTAATTTTGTAGTTCTAAATGAGCATAAGAATAATAATTTTTTAAAAAAAATCTTACGGAAGTTTACTAATGTGGTAAATTCCAGATTACAAAAATATGATTCACGTAGAAAATTTTCGAAAACTCATCTGATCACTCACTTCAATCAATCTACTTTGTTCCATCCTTTTTTGCCCTTTTGTTTATTTTATTTTTCATTAGAAACTTAGACTGAAGTAATTCTAATTTCTACCCAACACGCCAAATCTGTCACCACCATGCAATTAGTATTGTTATGTTATCAGCAAAAACTCAGTCAACCATTGCAGGTCTCTCACGTTGTCCTCACCTTCTTGATTTGTTTACTTTTCCAGCTCTCACCGGTTGGTTATTATTATTCATATAAAAAGAAGGTTATAATCATATAATCAATATATGATCAATTATTATTATCATAATCGAAGGAAAAAAATAAAGGGCTATTGCTATTGCCATTCTTCAGTTTCATCCCCATCATAATATTCTTCTTCTTTTATCTATATATATATATAGGGTTTGTTATTGTATTGTTCCAAAAGCTACATCAGGGGCTTCACCTCTCACGTTTTCTTTGCATGACATAATCATCAAGATTTGCCGTTTAGAAAAGCATAAAATACATGGCCCTATTATCCATCGATCATCAAATCTTCAATTTTGTTTTGTTGATTTAAACAGAAAATAAAAGCTGCAGGGGAAGACCGAAGATGATGATGAACCGCGACAAAGTTCACTCCCGGAGAACTGTGCCGACTTTCTCTTGGGAAGAAAAGCCTGGAGTTAGCAAGGTATTATCAGAGAGGAATAATGGCAATAATACGACGTCGTCCGCGGAGGCGGAGGAAAACTTCGATCACGATCATCGTGATAAAAAATCTGATCATCAAAATTCGATTAAAGTAGTAAAGCTGCCGCCCCCACCAGGCCTGCCGGAGAAGTACCGCCATTCGTTTCATGACCTAAATATTCCACCGCCACCCTGCGCTTTCCAGCCGCCACTGAGGAGTTCTTCCATGAAAAAAAACGATGATCCTTTTCTGATAGCTTATCGGGAGTGCACGAAAAGCTCTAGAACACCTGATGACAGGGGATTGAGATATGGATTGAAGAAGAAGAATATTTCTGTTTTTTCCTGTAAGGGTTCTTGCGGGGCTGTAGATGATAGCATTATCAAGACATCTCAACTTCCGATTTCGAGATCGAGGAGGGAGAACGGCCATGATTATTGAAAAATCATCAACTGCGACGAGTACTATTTTTATTCCAATCTTTGTCTGAAATGGTATGTGTTTTAAGTAAATCTAGGATATTTAAATTTCTGAATAAATTAATTGTTGGTGGATTATCCAATGGCTAATGAGATATGAATGATCCCTAGTTTTTGTCCTTCTCTTGAGCTGTTTGAGTTCCAGTGGCATCCACCATCCAGCACTTCTTAAGGACTATCGAGCCCACATAATATCTAGTGAATAAATGTTTTTTTCTCGAAATTAATGCATGACAAATGGTAATTTTAGAAAGTATTTTGGTTTATTCTAAATTAAAAAAAAAAAATTAGACCTAGTCATCTGATAATTGAAATTTTTATGGGTTTTTTTTACACAGTTCATTTAGTTAGATCATCATTAATATTTATACAAGTATATATTATTCACCAATCCAGATTTGAATATTTTTATTTTCATTTTTGGATATCCAAAATTCAATATTCTATTTCTAAACATAAATTTAAATTTAAATATAAAATTTCATCAACCACTTCATTAATTTGCAAAATTTTACTTCCACCAACCAAATGTACCACCATTAATTATGTTAGAGTAAATAATAAAGTAGTAGCTTTAATAAAATTAAATACATTTCTTGATTTTATATCAAATTAAAATAGAATATTCAATTTCAATAAAGGAAATACATAATTGCCCACCATTTGTAATATTTCCAACCAAATCTATATCAATCTATTCCCTCTTTAAGACGTTATTAAGCATCATTTTCACTTGGACCAAATTATAGTGAATAACATGTTTGTATTTCTTTTGTTTAAGTTAATAATATTCTCAAAAATGGAATAATTAAATACAGAAATTTTAGTCAAATATTGAGTCATATGAAATCTTATATATCTTTCATATCACGATTGAATGTCTATGACTTTAAAAGAAAATTATAAACTTTAAAATTATTCAACGTGACCTCCTAAAGAAACTCGTTGAGACTCTCGATGCTCACTAGAAGGTCAAGATGTTGATTCATAAGTCGTTGGTGAGCTCATAACTCTTACACCAAAGAGGTGCATGACAAGGTACTTCAAATTATGAAAACTTCACGATTTTATGAACAATTGGTAGGATATGATCTCATATTTATCTTAAATGCCTATTTTTATGTAATTGAGATTTACTCCAACAAGGTATCCTCACCGTAACATATTATTTGATACACATAATAGAATAACACAAGTAATAGGAATCTAATTTTTACTCGAATCGGAGACTGACTTAGGTATCGGAGCTATTCTTAGGATGACGATGCCCATTTCGGTGATCTAATTTCTTTTTGATGGTGAGTTTAGGGGCTATCACGATTTGGGATGATCAGGGGATTGTTTACGAACTTTATCAATTATGATAAAAAATTGTAATACTGAAAATTAACATAGTAGATGTACTCGATCATTTTTTAATAAAATGCTACTTAGTGCATCAGTCCTCTCGACCTCATAGGAAGAGAACCGTATGTATAATAAATATCTCGATTTCTTTCGTGACTGACATTCTTTTTCTTGATAATGTGACTAACACTCTTACTTAATAATTGCACTTAAAGTGGAAATTGACATTTTCCATTATAAAATATAAAAAAGGTCAATATATAATTTTTTAAAAATAAAATATATTTGCATTCAAAATTTTATAATTAAGTTTTTTAATTTAAGATTTCATTTTTCATAATTTAAAATTGATTAACTAATGAAAATATAATAAAAACGTATTAAAAAATATTAATTAGCTCTAAAGATAAAGATAATAATTATTATTATTTATTATGGACAATGGTAATTAAAGAGCTGAACTTCCAAAAAGATTTTCTCTTTTTGGGCCTTCTTTTAGTTATGGGCCCCCTAAAAAGAAGAAACATCCCAACTGCTAAAGTTTCAGAAGTCAAAACGAACCAAACCAAAAGAGTCCAGAATTATTTAGCCTACTAAGGATCCAGATTCCAGTCCACTCCCGGAGGAAGATGATGTCAGGTCCAGACCAAATAGCAGACTTTGCTTGCGCACACTGGTGATTTGTCCCTCCCTGTCCGTGGTGTGATCGACTAGGTGGCAACTCACTCTCTGCCTAGGGTTTATATTGAATTTTGGAGGAAAATTATCCTCCCGTTTCTCTATTGCTTTCTCGTTGCAGGTTTTGTGTTAGGAAGTTTTTTTCTGGTTTCTTGATTGGAGTAAGGTATCATTGCATCTCGTATCTATATGTATGCATGTGCACCTTTTTTATGTAATTTTACTGTATTATTTTTAGGGGTTTTAAGTGTACGAGTCCTAAATAAAAGTTTTTTATTGCGTCTATTTTTTTCCCTATGTTTTTGGAGTTTACTTTCACTTAACTCTGTTGGAAACATCGTTAATCTGAATTGGCATTCTTTCCCCATCTACATCTCATTTATGTTTTCCGAGGGTTAATGTTCTGTTTAAGGTTACAGGTGCAATTGGAGAAAAAATAAATTGTTCTTGGATATTGGAATGGATTATATTCTATTTCCATCATGCTAACTTAATTGTTCCTGTTTTTTTGTTTTTCTTTTTTTTTGTGGTTATTTCTACCCATTTAATGCTTAGTCATGAGATTGTGATGCTTTTCTTGTGTTCTTGCAGCGTTTCTTTTTTGCTTGTTTATGTGAACTCATGGCCAATAATCCCCAGTCATCTGGTGCACAGGTATATTTCATTTGAATTTGGCATAAAAGTGCACCCTGAATTGCAACATTGAAAAGAAAGAAATATGTTTTACATTTGCGATTTGCTCGTTCTAGTTGAAAATTTTTGTTGAGACAAATTGGAATGGAATACTTCAAAGTCATATTTGTTTCTTGAGCATCAAATTGCAAGTTCAGAAATTGATTTGATATATGTTCAAAGAGAGATGTATCTCTTTGTGTATGGTTTATACTTTTTCTTCTAAGTAGAAAACTTTACTTTTTAAAGGCATTTTACATGATTGCTAGTGATATTCTGTAATTTCTGTTCAAATATGAATCCCTTTTTTACTTTATTTATTCTGCGGCAGCCACTCAGACCGCCTGCAGTGGGGTCCATGGCTCCTCAAAACTTTGGAGCTCCTTTTCCCATGCAGGTATTTTGCTAACTTGCTGATTCTTCTCTCAACACATCCTTGTTATCTATACCATTTCTGACGGTTTTGTTATGTGGTTTTCGATTGAAATCTCTGTTATGTAGTTTCGACCTGCTATGCCAGGGCAACAAGGTCAGCCATTTATTTCCCCAGTTTCAGCTCCTCAGCACTTTCGTCCAGTTGGCCAACCACAAAACATTGTGATGCAACCTAGTCAAAGTCAAACACCACAGTTTCCTCAACCAATGCAGCAGTTTCCTCCACATCCTAGCCAGTCTGGTAATGTTGCACCTTCGTCACAGCCAGTATCAATGCCTTACGTTCAACCAAATATGCCCCTTAATTCAGGCTCATCACAGCCTCATCAAACGGGCTCCTTGAATAGTCATGTCCCCGGTATCGGTGGCCCAGGAATTCCATTTCCTTCGTCATATGCTGTAAGAATGATGCAAACTTCTTTTTATTCTTTTGTTGCTCTTCTTGTGGCTTCCTTGCATTGATATTGCTGTTCTTTTAGTATGCACCATCTTCTTTTGGCCAGATGCAAAACGGCATGAATATTTCATCTCAATTTCAACATTCAACCCAAATACATGCTCCAACTGCTCCAGTAGGTGCGCAGCCATGGTTACAATCTGGAAATCATGCTGCTCCAGCTGTTGCACATATGCAGCAGAGTGTACATCAAACCCCTGTTCCGATATCTGTATGTATCTTCTTCTTTTGTTTTGTATTGATTTGATAATTCATTCCAAATTGTTTTCTTTGTCCGCCTATATTTTGACACACTGTGTGTTATTGCCTCGTACCTCCTACCTGCTTACTCCATAGTATTATGTTTAAGATCTCTGTGAACAGTAGACTGATCATTTATGTGGAGGAATGGAGAAACTTGAATTTCCCTATAAAACTTGATTTGTCCCAGAGTAGATCACTGAGGCATGAATCAGGTTAGCGGCAAAGCATATCTAATCTAATTTTAGTGTCGCATTTCATCCTAATGAGGAAGAGATAGGTGTCTTATTTTTTTTTTTTTATGTTTTGGTAGGGGGAGGGGGGGGGGTGGTGAGGAATAATTTTCTGTATTAGGAAAAGTTCATTTGAGGGCAATTCTTAACATCTTTTTCAGTCAGAGTGACCAGATAAGATCAATTCGAAGCTCTACTACTTGTCTAAACAACAAGAAAATATTGGTCAAAATTTTTGCTAACTTATTGGATAACAATAATCAAGGGCCCGCAAAGAGCCTCAACCACAATGAAAAGAACTTAGGAAGCCCCACTAACCAACAATGTGGATTTTGAATGCAAACTTTTTCCCGTTCTTATCTGCACCTCTAAACCACTCTACCTATGAATTATTTTAATTTGAGTACTGTTATGCAGTACTTTGTGTGTATATATAGATGCAACACATACATATCCATGTACTTGCAGATATTTTATATCTTTTTTACGAATTCAAGATGCCGTGGGTAATGAATGTCTTTAAAATGATGTCAGACTCTTTCATGTTGCCTCTCCAATTTTTGTTCGCCCACTTTCTACTTGAGATTTAGTTTCTTAACACTGGTTCAAATATCAACTTAAAAGTAAATAAATTAGGTTTTCAGTTTTCACTACTTTTATGTTTCTTGCAATCCATATCTAATGTGGCATTATGTCTAGAATATTCTTGAAAGGAAACCTGTCATGGTTCTTACAGCCAACAAGGTCTACCTGAAGCTGTATTTATTTACTTCTGCTATTTGAGTTTCCTGTCCTTATTTTAGACGTTATCTGTTTTCTTATATTTATCTATATTTTCTGATTTTTGCGGCGGCTAATACCTTTCAACAGACTGCATCTGATTGGCAAGAGTATGAAGGTGGTGAAGGAAGAAGGTTAAGTCTTTTGATTTGCATTTCTAGAGGCTGTAATTTCATGAAATTATGTTGTGGAATTTAACCTTTCAATTGATTCACACTACCTTTGCTTAAGATATGCTCGAATAATGGGTTCATATCACGAACTTATTGCTGTTTGTGTCCATATATATTGCGTGTTGATATTTGTCTTTGGTATATTCAGATATTACTACAATAAGGTGACAAAGCAATCTAGCTGGGAAAAGCCTCTGGAATTGATGTCACCCATAGAGGTGAGTCGTATCATCAAGCTGCTGTGGTTTGGAAAATTTATGTTGCCTCCTTGCATAAGGGAAACATGCTTTGGATTGTGATGAAACTCATCTAATATTTTTTTTTCCTTTCTTTCTCCCAAGAATGCTCATAATGAATCACACCTGAATTGTTCAAAATCGTTTTATGCCTGTTTTTCTTTTCTTTGCATGTTCTCCCAATGGTTTGTAGATATCATGGCAAGCCACGGGAAAATAACGACTGCTCTTAATGCCCACTGTGAAGGTCGTTTCCCTTTCTCAAGGCAGGCAAAAAATTGCAATTTACATTCTCTTTATATGCTTTTTTCCCCATTCTTTTGGGTGTATTGATCCATGGATATCCTTGTAATTAGTAGTAGTGCTTAACTCTCTTAGAAACATCTAGGAGATGGAGGCCAATGTGTTTTTTAGATCTGCTTTAACCTTAGTTATTTAGGGTGAATTGGGCTTGGATTTTAAACCCTAAATTTTCTCCTATTTGTTCTCTGATTCAAAACAGTTTCTCCTCCAAAAACTCAATCAATTCAAACTTAAATTCCCACCAAATCTTACATGTGGTTCTCAGATATCTTTATGAAATATATAATTTTCAATTCTTATTAATTTAAATACATAATGATATTTTAGCATTCTTTGAATATGTGGGACCCAGTTAACATCAAATCAATTTTAAATATAAAACACGAGAACTAAATCTAAGTATATTCTTCAATTTTTTATTCTCAGAACTATAATAGAAATTTTGGTTTAAAACCCAATCCAGATACACCTTAGTGTTTGTTATGCATCTCCCCTTTATACTTTTCTGGCTTGTTTGTACCTGTAGACAAGTTGTTCTCCTCATATTTAGCTGCTCAATTATATATGTACATGTTTCCTAGCAATTTAAGTGTAGAATACCACACCCCATCCTCCTATTATATCTCTCATATTCTTATTTCATTAGTTGGCTTCTGTATATTTGGAAGTCCTTGCTGAGTGATCTGGTGTTCTTATTATGCAATTTACTTTGTTGTAGAACTATCCATTGTTTCTTTATTCCTTTGTTGTTCAGCACACTCCTCTGCTATTCTGTAAATACTGTGTATGGAAGTACCATGAGGAGATGGATCATCTCTAGATAGTTAAGAATTATTTGTATTAAAACTTTGTTGGATACAGGAAGGTTGTCAGGAGAAAGTCATTACTTCTGAAAGAGGCGGCAATGAAGACCTATGTTTAATTTTCTTTTGACCATGGTATTTTCGTTGTGTATCTCTGGGTCGTGTATTTGCATGTGTTGCTGGTGCACATGGTTTTGCTCCTGGTTTCATAATTGAATGTCTAAGTGTGCAGTTTTGACCTGGTCTTTCTTATCTTAGTTATCTGCATTTATATATCATTTTAATTCCCAGCACTTATCTAAATATGCCATCTAATATGGTTTAAATTTCTTTGTTTCTTTCTCAGAGATACATTTGTTCCTGCTTATGATCATTTTTTCCCCTCGTTTTTTTTTTTGGGTGTTTTCCCAGAGAGCTGATGCATCAACTGTTTGGAAAGAATTTACTACTCCAGAGGGTAGAAGGTGTGCTCTAAATGTAAAATGTTGTTCAGCATTTCCCGCAGACATAAATCTGGGGATATGTTTATGAGTTTTGGAAGTCTTATCCTTGTTATTGTTATAGGTATTACTACAATAAGGAAACAAAGCAATCCAAATGGACAATGCCTGAGGAACTGAAGGTTTGTTACAAGATCTATTGGTCTCATATGTGAAGTTATAGCTGTCCAATTATTGGCACTGATCATCATAAATGTTACAGCTAGCCCGTGAAAAAGCTGAAAAGGCAGCTGCACAGGAATCACAATCTGAAATGGGTATGACATCAAATGTGCTACCTGCTGCAACCCAGAGCTCTGTTGAACAACAATCAGTTGTTCCCTCCGTTAGTGTCTCTTCTTCAGTGGTGTCAGCGATAGCTTCTAGCCCAGTTCCTGTAACACCTGTGGCTGCCGTTGGCAGCCCTGCTGTGGTGGTTTCTGGATCATCATCAGTACCCACAGTTCAGGTACCTGCATCAAGTGTGTCTACTATGCCTTCATTTGGTGAAACAATCACTCCATCACCTTCAGTTGCATCTGGAACTGTGGGAGTTCCTCCTCTGGAAAGTAGTCTTATGCTTGCCGAAAGTAGCGGTCTAGTTGGAACTTCCACACAGGACATAGAGGTAATACTAGATTTTTTTTTTATTATTTTTTTTGAATTCTCTTTTGTTTAGCCTCTGTTTGTTTAGTTGAAAAGAAGTGTCTTGAGATCCATCATCATCTTAATATTTTCAAGAGTGTATTATCATCCATCTTTGATTCCCCTTCTAGCCTTCTCTGAACCTAAATTCTCCTACTGACACATGCCAGTAGAAGATATGGTGGTTGAAGCACTTGATCTGGACACCCCTGTAGGAAGATTTGCATGTTGACACTTGGATGTTAGACTTCTAGTGATATGAGAAGCCTCAGAAGATCTTTGATGACACTAACTCTATGCCGTCAACCTGTGGCGTGGTTTTATGTCTTTTAGAATATACAGATCTGTCTGTGCATATCAAATTTCATCTATCATTTGCGTCTACTATATTGAAACATTTGCATCTTGCCAAATGTCTCACATCTCATTAAGCATATCCTGTTCCCAACATCTTTGAAGTTATTACATTTGCTTTTGTTGAGATGAATATTGCTATTTTTCCCTAATAAAACCCTTAGGAGGCAAAGAAGGGCATGGCTGTTGCGGGAGAAACTAATGTGACACCATCCATAGAGAAACCGCCAGAGAAAGAACCTATGATGTATGCTACTAAACAGGTGAGAAGTTTGATCAACGTTTTGGTTCTCTGGGAAGTTGAACAATTAATCATATATGATTACATATCATTGTCGACCTTCCCTGTTTCTGGTTAGGAGGCGAAGAATGCATTTAAAGCATTATTAGAGTCTGCAAATGTTGAGTCTGACTGGTCCTGGGAGCAGGTAATGAATTCTAAACATATATTTTTTTTCCTAATTTTTTTTCTCTTCTTCCGCTCATCTTCTTTTCCATTTTTTTTTTGTTGACAATGTCAAGTTCTTCCTGGTGAATTTTTCACTTTTTACATCAGGCAATGCGAGCCATTATTAATGATAAAAGGTACGGTGCCCTGAAAACACTTGGGGAGAGGAAACAGGCATTCAATGAGGTAATTTCTTGATAATTTGTTTGCCTTTATGGATTTGGGTTTTATTCCTTATCTTAGGCTACATCTCCGATTTGTTGGTGATCATTTTGATATGTGTTACTTGTCCGTTGCAGTACTTGATGCAAAGGAAAAAGATAGAGGCAGAGGAGAGGCGCTTGAGGCAGAGGAAAGCCAAAGAAGAATTTACCAAGATGTTGGAAGTAAGCTACACCTTTTTTGGGGTGTTTTCGTCTGGAATTGTGTCTTTCGTAACTGTTTCTTGTTGAATCTGACAACATCGATAAATTATTGGGGCTCAGAGATTAAATGTTGCCCATTAATTATTATGTTATATGGTCAGTAAAAACTATTGTTGTTGATGGTTTTAGTTTCTGACTCTCTATACTTTGTCTAGGAATCCAAGGAACTAACATCATCAACAAGATGGAGGTATATAACTTTTACCTCTTTTTCCCTGTCGTATTCCTGGCTTTGTTTTCTATTGTTATATTAAAATGCTTAGAGGAAGGACTACATGTTTCTAACTAAACTTCTCTTGAATAAGCAGCAAAGCAGTAATAATGTTCGAAGATGATGAGCGTTTTAAGGCTGTGGAGAAAGAGTCAGATCGTGAAGACCTTTTTAGGAGTTACTTGGTTGATCTTCAAAAGAAGGTAATTAAGTTGCTCCAACGTTATATTGAACAGTTTAATGGAATTTTTTTTGATCAGCATGATCTTTTCTTTAGTTGACTGCATACTCTCATGCATATTGCCAAGTGTTATTATCACCTTGAACTTATGCTGCTTTCATGTGGTTATCTATTCTACCATCAGATCTGTGGTATCTAGTCATGTCTCGAGCAGTTACCTCTATCTTCCAGGTCGTTTGGGCAGTAGAGGGTATAAGCACATGTAGTGTTAATATATTATGCTTGTATCTAGTAACATGACTATATATTATTCACATGCACATTGTGGACAGTAGGCTTTATGCTGAGATTCAGAAGAACCTTTTCTAAACGTACTCTAGTTCCTATGCTGGCACATCATAGATGGTTCTCTCTAATTTTCTTGTCCTGTAGCTAGAGGTGCTAACTTATATTTTTTGCTAATATGATGTGTGATGGATGACATAGGAGAGAGCTAAGGCTCAAGAGGAGTATCGTAGGAATAGAGCAGAGTACAGGCAATTTCTGGAAACTTGTGGATTCATCAAGGTATTATTTATATTCCTCTGGTTTTATTGTTTTGAAATCCATTTTTTATATGTCTCCCGTGATTGCCCTTGCTTTTGCTCATACCTCTTGTTTATGTTGTCTTACCTCTGAAGATTTCTGTTTTATGCAGGTGGATAGCCAATGGAGGAAAGTACGGGATCTCTTGGAAGATGATGAAAGATGTTCACGTCTTGAGAAAATTGATCGTTTGGAGGTTTATCAGGTACTTCTTTTGTTTTGGCACTGCTAGTATGTGTGGCAGTGACAGTATTGCTGATGATTGACTACCATGGCAGGAATACATTCGTGATTTGGAGAAGGAGGAGGAAGAGCAGAAGAAAAAAGAAAAGGTACTATTAGCGTCTATGTTTTTGATATCTTGGCAATCCAAATATATTTACTCAATTATCTCTCACCGGCCCAATTTCCAGGAGAAACTGAAACGAGTTGAGCGTAAAAATCGAGATGCATTTCGCAAAATGATGGAAGAACATATTGTTGCAGGCATACTCACTGCTAAAACTTATTGGCGTGACTACTGTCTGACGGTATTATTCTACCTTTTTCATCTTGTGTTTTATGGTAGAAAAGCTCTAAACTGTTCCTTGGACATGAAATTGACCCAAATTCCTCTTATTTGTTTATTATTATAGTTTCTTCCCCGGTTTTGGTTGGCAGGTCAGGAATTCTGCAGCTTATCAGGCTGTTGCATCAAACATTTCTGGCTCTACACCAATGGATTTGTTTGAGGATGTCTGTGAAGAACTGGAGAAACAAGTATTTATTTCTTTTCACTTCAATTTTTTGCAGTGTGATATATTATGTTATTTACTTCCTTCCTTTGCCCATATCTTGGATATATATGAGATGAACATTTGGTCTTGTTAATATTATTTGCATAGAAATTATTATGATATCAAAACATGCCCTGCTAACATGTGGTACTTTGCACTTTTGATCAATCAGCTTTCTTAGTGTGTATGATGCATTACTCCTCAGATCCTTTAGTCGACTTTTAATTCTTCATTGAGGAGATCTTATTTGATAGATTTCATGCAAGAAATGACTTTGTGTGGCAGATTAATCCTTCAGTTTTGTGGCATTTTCAGCAAATCTATTGCTGAAAGCATTAGAATATTGTATTTTTTAATTGTTAAGAAAAACTTTTGGTGCTATTATAAGCCAGGAGTGTGTGTGCTGTTGCCCATTCTAATTTAATTACTGGCATCTAAACATGCACCCTGTTAGAATGTGCATGTATCCATGTAAGCCTTCTGGCATGTTGATAGCTGAGTAACTACCAAAATGGGTCATATGCTCTTTGGTGAGGATCCTTGGAGATGGAAATTTAGATTAATGGCTCTTCTCCGAGTGTAGTAGTGATTTTAAGTGCGAACTCAAGAATACTAAATAAAGAATATGTTGGTGGTTTGTTAGAGTGACCACTTGCAATGGACTAGGTGAGCACTTGCCTTTCTGAAAATCTTAAACTTCTCATCCTGGAAATTTCCCTGCTCCTGCCACTTAGATGGTTGTGGCCACGTTGTATTTGCTTATATTTATGTGCTCTTCAATATATTTAAGTGATGTAAGCAAATGCAGTTGTAACTTCCATTAACAATACTTCCCATGAAGTCTTGATATGCAGTTCTGCCACTAACTGCTCTTCATTTATGAATCTTCAGTATCATGAAGACAAAGCTCATATAAAAGATGCAATAAAGTCAGAAAAGGTAAAATATTCTATCCCCACTTTTGGTCTACAAGATGTTTGGTTGTGTACTAATATGTTCCTTGCATTTGTCTGTTCTCTTAGATTACTGTCTTACCAACATGGACATTTGAAGACTTCAAATCTGCTATCAAGGTGGAGAGTATCTCTGTAGTATCAGATATTAATTTGAAGGTAAATGCTTCTGTAAACTATCAGCTTAATGATTTATTATAAAAGATTAGCTTATGTTTTCTTGATTGCTTTTGCTTGAGTTCTTCCAATTTCTTCATTATGGTTAAAATCCTAGTCTTAGCATTATTCAAATGAACAGAATGTGTATGTGTCGGGACTTTGGTAAATGGATCAAGTTCTTGACCTTATTGACTTGATAGGTTGCCTTGTTAACAAGGCTTTTGGTAGAGCTAAACTAGCCCCCTGTTTTCCTATTTTTCTTACTTATATATGTATTTTTATGCTTACCATCGGGTTCATTTACCCCCTGCTGTGGCGTTTCTTCTTCGTTCTTTTGTTGCTGCTGATTTCCTGTTTGATTTTGTGTCTGTTGTGCAGCTGGTATTTGAGGATTTGCTGGACAAAGCTAAAGAAAAGGAGGAGAAAGAAGCTAAAAAGCGGCAGCGTCTTGCTAAAGACTTCACTGATATGCTCAGCAGCATGAAGGTATGTGAAGTATCTTTATATGGAGGAGCATTTATGCCTACTCAATATCGATTGTCTCTAGGCCTTTTTTGTATGGGTTAAAGTTAATTGATCTATATCTTCTCCTAGGAAATAACTGCATCTTCCAGTTGGGAGGAATCCAAAGAATTAGTAGAAGACAGTTCAGAGTACAGGTATACTTGATGAAATGCAGGATGTACATGCTAAAATGAGTTTGCTATTTTAATTTTGTCTGCTGGAAGGACTTGTAACTTGAATGAATTTGTACTAGGAACATTGGAGAGGAGAGCCATTGTAAGGAAATATTTGAGGAATATATAGCACGCTTGCAGGAGAAGGCAAAGGAAAAGGAACGGAAGCGAGAGGAGGAAAAGGTAACTGGAGTTAGATTCTCAATACCTTTTTTTAAACAACTCGACTTGTGAACTTATTCAACTATTGGATAGGAATATATTTTGTAACCTGCCCTTTTGATGCCAATAGTTTGCTTATTGAGGTGACATCTTTTCTCAGGTTCTTTTAACTAGCTTCATTTGGTGTGTTACCATAATTTGGCATTTTGGGTGCCCCAAGTCTTGAAGCTGAAAGTTTATACTGATATCTATTTCTGAATTTATTTGTTCTTTTGAATTTCTTTCTTACCTTTGCAGGCCAAAAAGGAGAAAGAACGGGAAGAAAAAGAGAAGAAGAAAGATAAAGAGAAAAGAGAAAGAGAGAAAGAGAAGGAGAAAGATAAAGAAAGAGATCGTGAAAAGGAAAAGGAGAAGGGAAAAGAAAGATTGAGAAAAGATGAAGCAGACAGTGAGAATATAGATGTCACAGATGACTATGGCCACAAAGACGAAAAGAAACGTGAGAAGGACAAAGAGAAAAAACACCGGAAGCGACATCATGGTGCAAATGAAGATGTAAGTTCTGATAAGGATGAGAAAGAGGAGTCCAAAAAGTCTCGTCGACATGGAAGTGACCGGAAGAAATCAAGAAAGGTATCCTGGTTTCCATTTCTTGACAAATGTCTGTTTAATCAGTATTCAAGCACTGGCTAACTGGTCTTTTTCCTTTTCCCCTTCCCTTGGCAGCATGGATATTCTCCTGAATCTGATAGCGAAAGCAGGCATAAAAGGCATAAAAGAGATCA
This sequence comes from Parsonsia alboflavescens, assembly GCA_028571225.1. Lineage (NCBI taxonomy): Eukaryota > Viridiplantae > Streptophyta > Magnoliopsida > Gentianales > Apocynaceae > Parsonsia > Parsonsia alboflavescens. The sequence goes on from JAOXNR010000031.1 coordinate 7,220,614, forward strand.
CAGAGATGGATCTCGTCGAACTAGTGGTCATGAGGAGCTTGAAGATGGCGAGGTTGGTGAAGATGGGGAAATCCAGTAGTGGTCATGTTCTCTGATTTTATCCTTTGTTTGTAGTTTTGTTACCTATTGATATGAGGTGAAGTCTATGACCCTTTACATCTGACTGAAAATTTTCACCAAATGTTTTGTTAGTCAACTTTGCAGGTAGTACTTTTGTATTTATGCAGTAATTTATTCAGCGGTTTAGGGGGCAAAAATTCTTCTGAGATTTTTTATTTTATTGGTTTCTTTGGGTTAGGATCCGACTTCTTTCAATCAAGACCCAGTCAATTTTATAGGAAAGCAAATTAATTTGGTAGAAATGGAGGGTTATTTGCAATCATACTAATCCTCATGAATCTGTATTGGTACCGTGAATGTACATAGTTTTGTTGTATGCTGTACCTGTATGTTTCATGTTGTATACATCAGCCTTCTGGTTATTGTTGTGTGTCAAGTTAAAATATTTGACATTTTCACTTTGTATCAGCAATTAAATTTGGTTATATTTTACTTTGGTTTAACAATAATAATTTAATCTCCAAGTTTGCATGAAGAGTGATTATTAACATGATTAAAGTTACAAACATTTATTAAAGTTATATACTTGGAATTTCACATGAAAGTTGGATTGTTTAATACTGCTAATCTGTGTGTAAGTATATAGAATTACATTTGTCAACAATATATTGGTCAAACACTATGCGAGTATGCCTTGAAGTTTCCTCCAAATCCTGTATGTAAATTTTGCAATTGTTGTCTTCTCGGATTACAAAGTATCCTTTCTGCATGAGTGGAAAATGCTAATGTAGGAGCTTAGTAAAATGTAGTAGTTAGGGATAATTGATTCCATGCTTCAGTACGTAAGATCTATTGATTCTATACTAAGGTACTGCCTTCCCCTAGACAACCCTAAAAGAACAACACTAGGGATCACAAAAAAAAAGAGTGCTAGCTAGCTACCTCGACGCATAGGGACAATGTAGAGCCTTTTCTGCTGAAACAATTATGTGGCTGATCACTAAGGAACATGTCAGCATTTTGATTATTGCATCGAGGACCAGCTTTGACATGCCCCCCCTTTCAATTTAAATTTCTTTGCCAAACATGTTTTAGAATTCAAGTTTGAACCAAAATTTTTAAGTTGGAATTCACGAGTGAAGGATTTTTTTTAGCTGTAATGGCGTGTCTCCCTGTGTGGTAGGGATACTAAAAGTGCAACACTAATGCAAGATTTTTCTTTGAGGATTTGCCCTTTTCTTGGCAGTTTAAACATAACTTATTTTTTATTTTCCTTCAGCATGAATATGTTCTGTTAATGTTTTTTTTTTTTTGAACCGAGGAAAATCTAAAAGCTATCTGCTGTTTGATTCTAACTGTTGGATACTCTCAAACCTTGAGAAACTTGGGTTATGTCCCTTTCAGCTTAACAAGGAATTGCTACAACTTAGATGGTCATTTTATCTCTGCAGAAAATATCATATCCATGATGATCTCATTGCTAATATCCTCTAAAATTGCATACCCCAGCTGGGAACCTATTTCTTGTGTTTGATTCTCAAGGACACTCCATTCTTGGGCAGAAACCAACACATCAGAGTGTAGTAGATGTGTGATATTTGTTTCATTGATTGATTCTTTGCTCCATAAACACAACTTCTCCCGAATGAGCTCCCTGAGCTGCTCGGCTCCACGGATTCTCTGTAACTGTTGGCCACCCGATTCCTTCTTGTGCTTCTCCACCACCTCCCTTATGCAGTCAAATAGGAGTTGTTTCGTTTGTTGCACAGCTTTCTTGTTTTTGCTGTAATGGGACGAAGCATCGGTGTTTAAACCCACAAAATCTTGCACGTCTTGTATCCTCTTGTAAATTTTTTTCTCTGGTTTGCATTTGGATACTGACTTCAACAGCTTTTTCTGCTTCATCACGGATTCATGTCCTGTACAAAGGAAAATAAATGGACAGAGTTGAAGTTTGAACAGTTGGCATGAGATTTTGTGTTATGAACTGAGAAGAAAGCTGGTTTTTTTTTCAAGAAAACGAACTTTTACCAACTGGTGAGCCACTGTAGGATTCTGTTTCCTCTAGGACTGAGACAGGGCTGAGCTGCTTGCTGTCTTCAGCACCTCTCCAGCTAAACTTCCGGCCTGCTGCAACCTGTTAGCTTGATGAATAATAACCGGACTGAGTCAATAAGGTCAGATATTATCTAAAAATTTGAAAGTCAGTGAAAAGATTAATTGAGTTGTGTTTTCCACCTCGTTTTCAGTGAGAAAATATTCAACTTCCGAGGATTCTTGATGCTCCGCTGCTAACAATACTTCGACATTTCTAGATGAGTAATGTGCATCTTCTTCATCAATTTCTGGGCAAGAATTGAACACCGTTGCAGTGCTTGGTGATGAAAATTTATCTTCATCTGCAATTTCTTGCCTGCCCTTTCCTATATCTGACAGACTACTATTCTGGTGCCTAATTTGAGAATTCTCAAGTACTTGGTTATTGTGGGTCGACAGCAGTTTGGTAAATAAAGCTCTTACAACCTTTGAACAATTCGGTATGAAGTTTCGGTTTCTGTCTAGACCCCAGCTAACTGACCTTTTCTGGCATAGTTTAGCCTTGGTAGAGCAGTTGCAGGAGCCACTTCTTGACGAATGAAAACTGTTTTTCTGACTATGATGGCCTCGTTCAAGAAGGTACACCTCCAAGACAAAGGGTTCTTGCTCTTCCTGGAGGAATTCAGAAAGCTGCTTCGAAGTCATGGTAGAAGCCATTCTTGGCCAGAGAACAGAGCATGTATCTGAGAAATATGGACTGTAAGAAAGGTGTAGAAAGAAAGAACATAGGAAAGTGAAACAAATATAAGGCCAGAGACTTAAATTGGGAAGAGTAGTAGTAGAGACAGATAGCAGCCCCAACAGCAGGAAAGACAATAAACCCGTATAGTAGTAGTGATGACAAATGAAAAATGCTACCTAACCTTCTTGTCATGCAATCTTTGTAAATGTAGGTATCTTTGCTCTTAAAGACTATAATCCCTAGAGATAGTTATATTTGGAGTCTATGAAAACCCTCCTCCCACCCCTTCCCCTCCCCTATCAAGGTTCTAAATTCAAAATCTTATGGCTTATCTAATATTAATTATTACACTCAATATTAATAACTCTGAATACAAGAAAAGAAAAGTTTGGAATTTGTTAGATCCCAAAAATTGTCTTGTTCTGGAGTTAAGACCCAGACAAAAACACAACAATATGATTGGGAGGAGCAGGCGAAGTATGGAAGACTGACAGAATCCAACATCTCTGCTGAAGACCAACTACAATAGCAGCAGGGAGAAGAAGGAAAGATTGCCTTCATTCCAGGTAGGTGAAATTAATCAAAAGAATAAACAAATTGGGATATCTCTTAACCACCGAAGTTGTTCTGTTTGGTGTGTATTTGGATTAAATACGCATGTGCTTCCGCCTCAAACTTCGCTTTCATGTCCCTTATCTTCCACCGCTAATCCTTTCCTTTTTCTGTGATATTATCATATTTATTATTATATGTATTACATATACATAAATTAGATGAAGCAACAAATAAATATTAAACAATTTTCTTTAATATTTTTAAGGTGGGGGGGATGGAAGAGAAGAGACACTTGCATTTACATTTCATAAAGAGCAGTGCATCTCTGATATACATGAGGTTCTTGTCTGGTCTTCATCACTGAGAACTGTGATCTATCAATGAAAGAGTAGAGAAGCCTCTTCTATTGGACACTTGGATGAAAACATGACCGGTGATTTGAAGGCTGCTTTAAGTGTGGGGGGTGGGATGGGGAGACCCTGGCGTGTAAAGATTCTCGAAACATCTCAGTCTCATCTGTTAGAATGATTTTCAGTGCTGAGTGGGAAAAAAAAAAGGTGGAAGAAATCAAGAGCTGTCTTGCTCTTCTTTAGACGTGAATGAAATGGAATCTAGTACGATTGTTAATAGGTTAATAAATTTACTAGCAGAATCATAATTATCTATTTGACAGTTTAAATATTAGAAAATAAATATCATTGATAATAAATATTTAATCTATTCTTATGTCTCATATTGATTTTTGCATTCTTAAAGTTAAATTAAAAATTTCATAATTTCGTCTGTTTCTTTCTTAGAATTTCAAGACTCATTTGCCATGCCACCATCACTATCTTCAAATGAGGAGAAAATTAATACTCTTCGATCGCTGAATATAAGTCATCAATCGTCATTTAAAAATAAATTAAGGTAATAACAATGTATAGGAAAAAAAAAAGGTGATGATGAATCTAGGATAATATAGAAAAAACATCTTCAAAAAATTAATTAACTAACAATAATGACTTATAATTAGTGACAAGAAAAGTCAGTTAAAATAACTTATATTTAATGACGGAGGGAGTAAATTATGGAAAAGCTTAGCAAGGAAACTGCTGTTTGTCTAGCTGCACATTTTTTTTTTTTAATATATATATATATATATATATTTATATATAAATATGAAGAAAACATTCTCTGTGCAGATAAAATGTCCAAGCAATAAATGAAAAGACGTGCATGCAGAGGTTAATATGACCAAATTATGGGCACAGGACCTGTCTGGTTCTGACATGAGAAAACTGTCCGATAACCCAAACGATGGTCCAGTAGTACTCCAAAATAGAAATCACTCTGCACAGCTAAATCTGTAGGTTTACCGTGTCAGGATTCAGAGCAGAACTGTGACATGGTTCTGTAATTTTGAGAACTTCAAGTTATAATTCTTCTATCTGATCAGGCAAATTCTATGATCTGATCCGGGAATGAAACCAGACCGAGCTTTTGAGTAAATGAATTTTCTACTTGCAGAATGAAATGCTTTGGACAAAAACCAACAAGTGGATAGCCTTCTAAATTTCTTAATCTGAAGTTCTCTTCTTGCAGCCTCCCCTGGGGAATTTGATACATTTCTTATAAATTATGTACTTTAAATCTTCTCTCATTGTGATAAAAAGTTTCAAGATACATTACTACTTGAATACATAGAGTAAATCAGAATTTCCACTGACATTTAGCCGAAGACATTTCGTAACAGAGCAGAAAACAGTCTCAACATCCAAGAGATTTGGATATTGGAACTGAATTTTGTCCCTTCAAGTTCTCAACAATGGATTTGAAGTCACTGTGGAAAGACATTAGCGATTTCTGCCGACATGCAAAAGCAGTGCTAAACCTTTTGATCTCTTCTTCAAGATCTTTCCTCTTCTGTGCTTCTATTTTGAAATCCTGCAGAACATTCTCCTTTTCATCAGTAACCACAGCAAGCTTCTGAGATGTGCTTGAGACCCTTTGGAGCAGTATATCTTTTTCTTCTTTCAAGAGATGGAATTCCTTTTCTAGGCTATGAAATCCATCCTTTGAAACCTGAAGAAGATGGTTACTGGTGTCCAACTCTTTTTCCAAATTGTTGTACTTTCCCCTGATTGCTTTAACTTCATTGTCCAGCTTCATTTTCCGCAAAGTAATTTCTCTTCCTAAATTCTGGCCCTTGATGACATTGAGAAACCAATCTTAATAAAAGACATTGACAACCTTCTCTGGAAACCTTCCCAAGTATATTTTTACTAAGAAAAATGAATCCTATTTATCCAGCTATACAAAATACATAAAATGTTTTACCAGGCGCTGAACTCAACCATATTTGTTATGCAATAAACATTTTCCCATAAGAAGTTTACAAGGTGTTTCTATAAGACAAGGACAAACATATTTTAGCTCTACTGAGAAATGCAGGAAATCAAAGAAACATTAATTTTATTGACTTGTTTCACAATTTAGCCTAAGCAGATTTCACAAGTCACGAGGCCAAGAAAGATAGAGGGTGAGAAGGCATCAACTAAAACACCATAAGGACAACAGAAGATAGTTGCAATGGCTTTAATTATTTTGAGTTCTTTTATGTATTCTTTCCGGATTATTGTCTCCCCATGCCTGCAGCTGAAACCTCAAAAGATAATAAGAAAATAATGAAAATAAAGTGACAAAACTAATATTATGAAAAAGGGTAGAAAGCTCACATATGAATAGCAATATCTGCAGGTTTTTTTTTTTTTGTATAACTGCTTAAAATCAAAAGCAATACTAGATAATTACTGATCAAATTCTAGAAGAGGAATGAGTGAACATATTATCAACACATTCAGGTATTGTTTGACATATTTTACTGACTACACCAAGCATTCAAGGAGATATTGAACATTGCAGATATTTACAAAATTCAGAGTACTATGATATGCAGAAAAGATATCAAGTATCCTATAGCTAGGATGAAGAAAACAACAAGTGACAAGTGATATCTTGAGATTTGTAACTTGGCAGCTACCTTATATTTGTAGTCATGTTGTGCACTCCTCAAATGTTCTTCCTCAGTAATTGGTGCATCATGCAAGACCAAGGATGCAATCATGCTATTCAACCTCTCACAAAGCAAATTGGATTGATCTTCAGAGAAAGAATTATTTCCAGTGGAGAATCGATGGCCATCTACTGCTGTTGAAAAATGAGATTCCAAAGTTGAAAAAAGACAGGTGCCAATATCTCTTGCGCCAGAGAGTAATTTTGCAGTTGCAGACTTGTCATCAGCTACAAAAGTCTGATAATGAGACAAATAACAATGAGAACATGCACTTTAGTTGGCCATTTCCTAGCAATAGAAACCAATACACAAGTTTCATGTCATCAGCACAAATTCAAGGTGGATGGTGTAAGCCAGTCCCCAACCTAAAAAAGGAAAAATTTTCGTATCACCTGTAAAGTTAACAAAACATCCTGGTAAATGTCTTTGCAATTTTTCACTGATTCACGAAGTCTTTGAGGAATCTCCAGCATCTGTGCTGCCTCTTTCTGTATTTCAGAAACCTCTCCGAGTAACTGCTTGTTCAATGATACTTGTTCTGCATGATTTCTCTGGGAATAGGACAGCAACACCCGTAAGATGAATGGTTAAATTATCATACTCAACATATTTGTAGAGTAATCTTTTGCATTATGAAGTTGAGTTACACAAGGAATTCTGTGAAACCAAAAATAATACTGACCTTGAGCTTATCTCTTTCCTCAGTAACAAAGCTCAGTTGTCTCTGGAGATTCATTATTTCAGTCTTGTAATCCTCCACTGACCAATCCTGAAAGGAGATTAATCAGTAAAACCATCTAATTGATGCATAAAAGAAAAGAAACACAGGAAAATGAAAGGTGATATCTTTTACATATATTTTCACTTAGTGGTAAGTTTGGTAAAATTGAAATGGAAATGCTTGTTCCTTTTCTTTTCTTCCTTTTTGCTAAAGAGGATAGGGATGCTGAACTATCAATAACAGGCAGGACAAGGCTAAGCTTAAAAAGAATACATGCACTTTTGCATATATGACTGAACTCAAATGAAGAATGTAAATGCATGTATAAACTGGCTGCTCTTCATGATGTCTTAATAAGTTTACATATTCATGAGTTCAAAAAACCATGGGCTTCTTTTATGCATCAAATAATGAGCATTTCAGTACTAGGCTATTCTGGCTTCGGGCTTACCTATGTGATAAACATCATTCTATTGACAGTCACAAAGTATAGCCCAATGGCATGATATATATGGACAAGAACAGGTTCTAGAAACAATTAAACCAGATGAGGATTGCAGGAAGTACATCGTTTGATGGAAAAGACTGAACTTTTCTAGCAGGGGTAATATGGAGTGAATCCAGATCAGCTACATATCCTCTGTTCATTTTTGTCCATGTGTCTTCATCAGCAAAGTCACTGAAAGCATCTGGAAGAGGGCTGCATTCAGGCTGCTTAGAGTAATATGATCGTCTAGAAACAAAGGTATTGGGATTTGCCTTAAAACAAGGTGTTCTAAAAGCATCTTCCTTTGACATGCTATTGTCACTGATTTCCTCGTTCAAACTTGCTTTGACATTTTCTTTTGCCTGAGAAGGATTATGTATCTTCAAAATTTAAAAAGAAAAATAAGTGCCCAGGAGATACGGTAGAAGCAACATGAACAGAATACTGTATTTTTTTGTATTGCTTTGAAATTGCATTCTCATTTCATTGATAGGTTTTTGAAGACTGTGGACATCACAATAGGAATGTTGTGCACATTACAAAAGAGAAAAACCTGAGGTAGTTTGGAAAAGGTTAGTAAAAAGAAATAAAGAAAGAAAAGGGTCCAAGAGGAGCATCAAAATTTCTACCTTGGAAGAGCTTGAGCTCCTGTCAGAGTCTGAGAAAGTCACAAGATTGCTAAGGTTATCAATTTTCATCTGTTGCTCCCTGATACACTGCTCACGCTCTTTATGTGATCTTCTCTCCTCTTCTAGTTCCATAGAAAGCTTCTCACGTTCTAACTCATACTGACAGATAATGAGCTCATGTAAGTGGGCAATAAAAAATATAACTACAGGTTATGATTAAATTATTTTCTCTGATGAGAAATTCACCTTCAGCATGTCATTGCGCAGCTTCAAAATCTCTTGCTCCAACACCTCACTCCGGGATCCCTAACAACAGATTTTTGGTCAAAGATTTAATTGGCCAAATTTCTTACAGTTTTGAGTAAAATATATGAATTTCACCTGAAGCTTCATACGCAATTCCTCAATCTCTAATTTTTGTCTCTTCAGTAGGGCTGCATCTGTCAATATCTGCACAAGTTTCAAGTGATAATTAACCCGAAATCGTTCAAAGACATTCCAAACTTCAAAGATATAGAAATTTGTGGTTAGCGAATGATCAAGAGGAAACATGTTATTTTCAGGAAGACAGACAGACCTCATTCACTTGAACACAGTTGGTGATGCGCTTTGCTCTGCTTGCAAACTGAAGAGTTCCCTTTGTTTCCTCAATATGAATCTTAAAAGTAAACACATCAAGTCTGGTATTTGTATATGTTGAAGGCGCATTGAAAGATGGAAAGATAGAAGTACACAAGAAGTTGTCTGCCTACCTCTTCAGGGGCAACAGTGCAAATAATTGAGGTTTTGGCATTTCCACCAAGGGCAGGTTGCAGTATGCGAGTGAGCTTACTATCACGGTAAGGAATATGCCCTCTACATACATTTCAAAATCAGAAAAGTTCACCATTAAAAGATAACTTATTCTCCAACTACCAAAAAATTGATACCTTTGCTTCCCTCCTTCACTTAATTTGTTGATCACATTACCAAGAACCATTAAGCTCTTGTTGATGTGCTTTCCTTCCTTTAAACGAACTCCACCAGCTCCAGTTTTAGCTATCCGCTCAGAGCCAGCTAGATCTACTAAGTTCTAGTGCCAAATATGAAAAGAAACTCGTCAAACGAGCTGGGGAAAATAATGAGATTGTGAGAGAGGTAAGAGAGTTGCAAAAATGCAAGACCAACTCCGTTCGTTTGCTGGAAGAACCTTTTTCTGGAGGAAAGTTAAGACCCTCAGAGTTAGAATTGTTGTGTTTATTATCATCACCATCTATCTATTCACAACATTAACTAGGAGCAACCATTTCAAGAATAACAGATCTAGTGATACTTGCATATTTTTGTAGTTCAGAACGATTAAGCTGAACATGAAAACCAACAAAATAGAACCTTTGGATTTTTGTAAACCAATATGAATTTATAAAGCAATAAGCAGATCGGACAGACCAAGACGGAGACACGGATAGCATCATCTGAACTTGAAGTATCACCATTAGCAGTGTCCTTCCCTTTGCTTTCAATGACCTAGTTTCACAAAATAGCATAAGTGGAAAACTTCTCCGAAAGAAAGAACATTAAAAGTGTGTTCTGGTTTGTGCATAGTCATGTTGAAGAACTTACCATCCTGAAGATAGTGTGAGATCTGCTACTTCTGACATTCATGTTGGTCTCTCCAAAGTGCCTATTGACTGCAAAATTCATGACCAGAATATTCCAGCAGTTGATAAATAGAAAGAAACATCTATTCATGAAGCCACTGTTCTGTGATTGTTATCAGTCAGACCTTCTCCACGTTGAATGAGTTCGAGTACTTGCTCGGCAGTATTTACAATCTCTTCCCGAAGCCCTGCGACAAATACTCCTCGCTGGAAAGAAATAAACGTAACTGCTATTACAAATCCAAAACGCTTTTAAAAGTATAAAAGAAACCAGTTTGTTTGTCACCTCCAAACTCTCATGAATTTGCAGCTTTTGGTTCTCTACAACGAAAAGGTCATTAATGTCTTCATTGTAGATTTCCATGTAGGAAATCCGAATCAGGAACTCCCTATCTGCTGTCTGTAAGTGTGACAAACCAAATATTACATGCTACATTAGCATATGCAACATCAAATGAAATTACATGGAGAAAAACGAAAGATATTGATGTGTTGGTACCGTTTGAATTTTTGTAAATATATCTTTCACAGCTCGATGGATAATTCCAGGATCATTTTCTGAACCATTCATGGTATAAGTCTTGCCGCTACTAGTCTGTCCATATGCGAATGCAGTTCCTGCATATGATATTATGATATTAAAACCATACTGCACAAATAATAATACACTATGCACTATGTATATAATGGAAAAGTAAATTGTTATAACAGAGGCAACCAGGCAAGAAAAGTTATTATCCAGAAGGTATTTGACTGGTGGAGAAACACTTCACTTTTAGCATTTAATGGAATGAAGATTACAAAAGCACTGAATCATGCTACTTGTAAACATACTCCAACAGTTGAAAATTGAAATATCATTTCTACCATGCAGTTTAGTTACTCATTACGCACTTCATAACTGTTTGCTTTTTATCATTGAAACTTCTCATCTTGTCAGTTTTACAAGTTATCCTACTTTATTGGAGGACGAGAGCTTCTAAAATGCAATTTTCATCTAAGATACAAGGAGCAGGATGATTTTACATCTCTTATGCATACCAAAGATCCAGCATCCCATGGCATAAATCTTCCTGAATCTTGGTTTACTTCCCTAGTTACGCCCAAGTCCATCTAAACTTACTGCAGAGAACTACAAGTCCTCAGTTGTTAGTCTGTTGAAAATTTTCAAATGCTAAACAAGCTTTTACTGGGACACCCTCCTTCCCACAGACATTCAAGTTCCCTGAAACGTGCATATAGCGGGTAGCTTTTCCTCTCTTGACAGTAGTTAGGACCTTATAGCTTGAAAAATAGAATTTGAGTGTGCATATATATACTTTTCTTTTGGCTAAGTTTGGGGAACCTCTTTTAAAATTTATTTGACCTTCCGGCTTAAGCCTGGACCCCAAAATAGAAATACCAAAGCAAATTGGATATCTTCCATTGAGGATTTATAAAAGATTATTCTTTCCCCATTTTAGTTTCCTTGAATCAAAACAATAAAAAAGCTATAGTTTCTTTAAAAAATTAACTCCAAGCTGACTCAGCTCCAGAAATTAATTCAGTTTAGAAAAAAGAAAAAAAAAGAGACTTTAAGCATCACAAATGAAATAGTACTATACATACCATTGAAACCTTCCACAGCAGCATTAATGATGTCTTTTGTCAAAAGCTCATAAACCCTTGAATTTGTGCATGCCTGATCGAACACGTGATCTACAAAAGGCAAAACAATATCCACTCAGAAACTCATTGTACCTCAAAATGAGCTTGAGATTATTTTTCTTCAGTAATTCAAATACCCCAAATTCCAAATAAAATAAAAATTGAAACTGAAATAACTCCAAAAATCTCAAAAAAAATAGAACTGGGATTTGTGAATACCAAAAGCGTAGGATGCTCCGGCGACTGGGGTTCCTAGAGCGTGAAGTGAGATGCGGTTATCATAAACTTTCCAGAAGGTTGCATTGTTGTTTTCTGCATCTTTCGAAGGCCTCACTCTCACAGCTACGCAAATCTTCTCCATTCTCTGATTCTCACACCCTCTCTGTCGTTCTCTGTCTCGGACAAGCACGCACCTTTTCGACACAGACAACGAGCGATCTGATGATTGGGTCTTGATTCATTTGATTTGAATGGGCGGAAGACGTTTGTGATTTGAAATTCGTGAGCATTTACAGAACTGTCCCCGTACTCAATCGTTTTCTAATTTAGTTGGGCCGCTCCAAGAGAACCCAAACATTTGTTTCTCAAGGAGTCGCTTAGAAATGTTGCTTTATGACAACCATGCAGGCTGGGTTGCCTCATTCCTTCTTAAATTGGGCCTCAATTGGTGCTTGCTTTTATTGCGTTTCGTGTGCTCGTCAGGCCCCTCGGAATGGACCTCATCTGGTCCACCTGTTCCTGTTTTTCACAAGGAAAGAGGGAGTACCACTGATTTCGTTTCGATTTTGGGCTAGAAATACGGCTTTGCTTGTCATATTAATATTTCGGATGTCACCAAAGATAACTCCTTTAATTAAATTACTCATGAATGATTATACTAATGTTTTTTAAATGTCACTTCTATTTAATATTCTCCATCAAATCGTTCATAGTGGAAAAAAAAGAGAATTGTAGTTAATGTTCTATTTAAGGATATATAGAGAATAATATAGTATTCTTAATCCTCCTATATATATAAATATATATATGACCCCCCCACCCCCCCCACCATTCTTCTGCTTTCTTTTCTTTTTTCCTTCCCTTTTTCCTCTATTCTCTTCTTTTTATTTTCTTCCTTTCTCTCAATACATCATTTTGAAGAATATTCATGACCAAAACAAATTAGATATAATTAATTTTTTTTATCTGACCATTTCTTTACTTCTCTCTCCTCAAGGATCAACAATAATATACATTCTCACTTATCCTCATCATGTCTCGAACTCAATTTTTTAGTCCCAAATATTATTACTTATCATTAAGTTAACGAGACTTAATAATATATAAACTTGTGTATATAATAATTAATAAATATCGAATCCTTAAAAACATATATAAGAACAAAAATCCTTATAAAATTTTGAAGAACCTTTTCATCAAAACAACTTTTTATATTGAAAAAAAAAACATAATAATAATAATAAAACACTTTTTATAAAGTCATCTGAACGGGAATTGTACAAGGCAGGTACATTATGGCCGGCTTAATATGCATGTTGTAAAATTTCTTTAACGTTGCTAATAGTTTGATCCGAACCACGCATGATAATTAAAGTTCTGCTACGTACAAAAAAGAGAGAAATATACACAATCATTTCTAAAGAAAATCTTTTCATTGTACTATGCATGAAATTAAGTTAAAAGCATGACACAATTAATAATAATTGTTTGGAGATAAGGACTACTTGTAATATTTATATTAGGAATATTCAGACCCAGACCTAGGAAGAATTCCGGGGGTGTCGCCGGGGGGAGGGGGAAGTGATACATATACATATGCCTGCATGGGAAAAAGAAAAGCCCAATTTGCAAATGGAAAAAGAAGAGTGGTAATCAATCAATCAATCACTCATTCACGTACAAAAGTAACGAAGATATATATTCCTTTTTTTCCTTTCTTTCTTTCAATATTGCCAGCATTTTTTTTTAATCAATCATTTTTTGAATTAGATTTTTACATGAATTTCAACTATTCTATTAGAATCTGTAACTCATTAAGATAAAAATATTCGATAACATCAGATTAAATTCACAATCTACGTTATACAGATTTCACTTTTGAACCAACTTAAGTTCATACAGTCAACATATCTTTGGCAAGTGATAATCTTAACTTTTCTTCACCAACTTCTCCTTCTAATATTTCTTAGTCAAAAGGAAGCATATTTTGGTGCTTGTGAGAACTTTCGTTCCAAGAACTTGGAAATGAAGAAATTCGGAGGGGGACAAGGGAAGCAATCTCAATCTTATGTGGACCATGTAAGATCATAGCAGGAAGAACTTGCTCCATACTCTGTATAAGGTTATAGGAGCTGGATATATGTAAATATATATAAATATATATTTATATTTATAGATATGGAGTACGTACGTGGTTCAATTATAGTATTGATGATTTCACTAAAAATTTTCAAGAATCTGTGTCTGCAAATGATTGTTCTAGTCTAAATCTTTTGTGTTAATCCGGTCAATTGTATATATTGGGCCTTTTTTTATGTAGAATTCATAATTCTCTCTTTATTAGAAACTTTTTTCCCCACTACGTATGTATTTGTGCAAGAAAAGTCATTGGTTTGGGAATGCACATATGCATAAAATATTTTCTTCAACGCTAAATATAAATTATTTTAACTATCTTTTCTTATAATTAATTATAAGTTATTATTATCAGTTAAGTAACTATTTGAATGTATTTTTTGTTCCTTTCTTATATTACTCCTCTAATAATATACTCATGAGAGTGTTCAAATTTTTAAAAGGTGATTAGAGGGTATTTTAGGGGGGGGAAAAGACTACTTTAATTTTTTCAAAACAATGGTTGATGGTTTATATTTAGTGACCAAGTGAGTATTATAATATTTATTCAAATAAAGTTTTGTCTATATGTATATATATATGCTGAGCAAATCGAAGTATTGAAAGTCCTAATCAGGTAAAGGGGATCTTGTTGTTGCGTTCACTTTGCTTTGAAAAGTAGTCATTAATTTCTTGCATTTTTTTTTTTTTTGGAGTATATATATTTCCAGTTATGATCCTTATCTCTTCCAGTTCTTAATTTCTTGCACATTCCACTATCTGAATTTTCATCTTAAAATTCTCACCAATTCACAAAAAGTTGAAAGGTTTAAAAGAATTTTGAAGTTCGATTTAAAGCTTAATGCATATAATATTCTGTGCTCTATTTCCATGTTGAGTCGTTTGGATTTTAAAATTTTACTAATAAAATTGCGGGTGGTAACAAATTAAATTCAACTCCTTTCCATCAATTTAAATTTTTTAAACTTTTTTGAGCACATGAAAATTTAATGGAGGAAGAATTTTCCTATATGCCTAAATTAGAATAGTAGAAAAGTAATTAAGACCAATTTGACGGGCAGAATAAATTGACTATTCATAGTTAATATTGTTAATGTCTTATAATTCATCAATACACAA
>JAOXNR010000031.1:7240751-7254700 GCA_028571225.1 Parsonsia alboflavescens
CCCCCCCCCCCCCCCCCCCCCCCCCCCCCCCCCCCCCCCCCCCCCCCCCCACAACTTGTATAGGATATACTATAATTAATTTGTTCCACATTGATTGGCTTACGTATGTGTACGATGATTCGTTGCCTCAAAGTCACTGGCAATTTATACTTACATAATATATAGTATATGAAATGTGAAGACATGTTCGGGAAAAGCTACAATGATAAAGCTGATATAAAGTTTGGCATATGATATAATGCACACTAACATCATCGTGGAAAGCAACATTTTAGAAAACTTTATATATAAGGATGATCATATTGGATTAACGTAAAAGTTCACAATCACTATTCCTAAATATGCTTATGCTTTGGGAGTATGAACCACAGTCCCATGAACTTAGCCGCAGAGGTCCACGAGGAGATAAACCAACTTAGACAAATTCTAATTGACTTGATTAGATTCAAGGTGATATTGATAGAATTTGAACTTGAGAATTTTGAATTATCCAATCACTCGATTGGTACAAAGGGACCTAATTAATGATGATATTGTTCAGATTACATGATCAGCCCTCTTGTTGAGGTTTTAATCCAACCCTTTTAATTAACCAGCAGCTTGATTAAAAGAGTACGGATTGGCGGGCATGGCAGTAACAAAAATAGATAATTAACCTTCCGTTTGACCCTTCTAATTTAACTGATGAAAATTTGAAATCCTAATTAGTTGTGGGGTCCAAACGGCCAGTTTTTTTCAATTGATCACGCGCTGATCTCCCTTTTTCATTTAGGTTTTTCTTTTTCTTTCTTTTGTGGGTTATTTTAGTTAACCTTTATATATATATTTATATAATTTTTCTGCTGTGTGCGACGTATACAAAATGATGTCGTTTCGTGCTCATCGTACGGTGTGACGTTGCACACAATAGAAAAACTCTCTCTCTATATATATATATGCAATTACTTTTGTATTAAATTAAAAAATCACTAATTAACAACAAATCTAGTTTGAATCTCGAATTGAATGTACATCCATACCCTTAAAATACTGACTGTCTACGGAGAAAATTCAACTAACAAGCTCTAATCCCACACTATTAATTAAATCATCAATAACAAGTGTAATTTCAAATTGAAATAAAAATACTCTTTAATTTTTGTATTAAGTTAAAAATGATCCTTCAATTTGGGATGAAATCAAGTATTAATTTGTTGAAGTTTTTGAAATTAATAATGTAACAATGTGTATTTTTACTTTGCACACATGTAAATGTATGGATTCCACCAGCAACTTACAAGAGTGTATTATTGCTTAATACTTCCTCTGTTACTAAATATAAGTTATTTTGACTAACTTTTCTTATCGTTAATTATAAGTCATCATTATTTAATTAGGTATTTGATAATATTCTTTCTATATTACCCCCCCTCTCTCTCTCTCTCTATATATATATATATATACATACATACGACATTGTTTTATGCTAAAAAAATTAATCAGAATTGAAACAACATGGGATTATGAGTCCTTCAATCACTGGTATATTTACACGGGACACTGTCTCATATGATCATGCACATGACAGAGCTGAATAAAAAAACATGATTTTACAAAAGCTGTTCAAAAAGAACCCGCAGCACTAAATATATTTGGTAATTCTTCTAACCCCTACAAATCAACTAATTAAAGAACTACTATCATCATACAAGAACAATGGAAATGTTTTCTTTGAAATCACCAGTTTTGAGTAGTAGTCTTTTCAATGCTGCATGCATGCCTTGCTGTAGATATATGTAAAATAAACAGTGTCCAGTTTAGTTATATGATGTGCATGAGCAGTTGGGTTGTTCTCTTTAACTTTAATGCAATTGAGAGATTATTGGATTTGCATCGTATCCAATATTTGACATAATCCGGCAAATTTCTGCCGGAGAAATATGGACTCGGCTAGCAGTGGTGCTGTCTCTCTCTGAAGTGTTTGGGAATCACGTGTAACCATGCACAGGAGATTCTTTAGTGCCCGGTTCTCTACTCTCAGTTGGTTCACTTGGTCCGTCAGCTCTTCTAGCTGCCTCTTCTTTCTCCATCGAGATCGTCTGGCCGATTCCCGGTTCGAGATCATTCGTCTGCGTTTCCGTTCTTCGACCGAGTAGACCGACCGGGTTGTTTCTGAACTGGAAGTTGAATGAGAAGGGAATTCTACTTGGCAAATGGACAAGAGTTCTTGAATTTCGCTAGTGTTGAAGATATCTTCGAGAACCGGGGGAAACTGGAAATGAACCTGATCTTGTGAACACATCATCTTGGAAGTTTTTAAGAAATGAACCGGGAGAATGGGAAGGAGGAGAAAAGGGAAGAACAGAGTTGTAGGTGATGGGTATTTATGGGCGGATGGGCGAGCCTTTGTGGGACCCACCGGCATAATAGATTTAACTCTCCGAAACGAAAGGGGTATAAGTGTCCCAACATGTAATGAGAACGTCAATAATACTGTTTCAATTGAACTCTCAAGCGTATGAATTGTTCTACTAGCATGTCCCATCCAGATTCTCGCATGCATCTTCATTGTTTTCCTAAAAGTTGCAATCAAATTCATATTCAATTTAAATTAACAATATCTCGAGGGACAATAGTAATTTTTCACTTAGCTTTTATCCTATATTAGATTCAAATTTCTACTACTTATCACCAAATAAAACAATTATTAATCGAAAGTGAGAAATTTATTTATTTAAATTTGAGATAAAATTAGTATCTCTACCTCTATTATTACCTAAAACTCATGTTATTTAGACTCTATTATTTACATTTAAATTCAATCTTCTCCTATAAAAAAAATTAAATATATCAAAATCACATCAGTTTGTCGCTTTAAGGGCACTTTACACACGGGGTGTTATGGTACTGCTGGTGGTAGGTCGTTCCAGAAAAGGATTAACTTAATGACGAAGAATCAAACCTGAAAACAGAAACAGAATAATGTGATTAACTATTTGACGAAGACGGAGAGCCCCACGGAAGTCATGTGGAATGCCGAAGGCCGGTTAAAGGTGCGATGGACTGATGCCTTGCTAATAGTTTAAGAGCCGTATGGAATGTTGTTTGTTTTTTTCTTGGCCATTTTTTTTTTCTCTCTTTTAAATTTCAAAAAGTTGGAGGGTATATTTTAATAGGAAGTTGATCGTGGGAGGACATTTGTTGGTTTGATTGAAAATTATTTCGTGGTTAGGTTGTAGTTTTGAAAAGTTCTTTTTTTCATTCCTTTTCCTCTACAAGCTTCTTCTTCTTCTAGTTTATTCTCTTTTTTTTATTGGAAGATTAAGGCCACATTTTGCTGAAAGTGAGATAAATCCTGAGGAAGGTCTATATATCGGCATATTTCTATTGTCACTGAAGATCACTAAAGGCAGAAAGAACATGGGATTTTTAATATTTGGTGAGAAGGTATGAGAAGCTATGCATACAAGTAAGGGTGTTCCCGAGACTTGGGATAAATGACAAATGACTTGCTAATGTATGGAAATAATCATAAATTTGACTTCAAATTTAATTAATTTTAATATTACAATATCACTTTTCCGAACTAGACGGAGTGAGAATAATACTCGTATCTTTTCTTTGGGGATAGTGGCACACCCATAAATTGACAATGAATGAATATAACTATTCTGTTAAAAACTCAGTTTCCGGCAATACTAAGGGATAGAGTGAGTAGACAACATTCCCTCTATTAAAAAATAATTTTCAATTTAAGATTGTTTTGAAATATTTAAGGTAATCAACAACTTTTCCTTTATAGATGATATAGCCCTCAATATTACGTTATACTTTTTTCCTCTCTCATCTCTTTTATTGATTGGTTAATTATGGAAAACAATAAAACCATAAATGAAAGAAGTGAAAAGAAAAATTAATAAAAGGATAAAAAGGTTAATTCTTTTTTCATTATTATTGAAATGTATAAACGATAATCATTTTGAAATAAAATCACCATTCCTCAACAACAATTATTTTAAAACAAGGATAGAGTATACTCCACGTAGAATTTTATGAAGGAAAAGAGATGGCACACATCCACACGGTAGTGTTGGACCTCGAAACCAAGAACCTTAACCACGCTGTTCTATACAATTTGCTCTAATATTTCATGTACATTTATGATCTGAAAAATAATTAAGAATCAATTAATCTGGTCAGGTGTTTAAATACTGAAACATTTCCACACCACAAATTGCCAAAAGTGAATCTTGTCTCTTGGTGTATTAGATTGCAACCGCACTATCTATGTATCATTAATATCCAAAAAATGCATTCAGAGGAGAGAATATTCCTACTTCCTTCTTGGTATTTAATTTGCATTTCTGGTAGTGGCAGTTATATGTTCTTTTGTCATGTCATGTTATTCAAGAGAATTACTGAAGTGGTGAGTAACGTGCAGCCTCTACAAGTCTTAGGTGCTATCCTCTATTTCTTTTTTCCCTTGGGAATTGCGGTTACTGTTTTATGGTAAAGTATGCAGCATATTCTTCATTTCATTCAATTGCTTTTTAAAAAAATGGTCATTACTTTGTTCCCTTTCGATATTTTTAACATAACCATGGCAAAAAAGACACTGAAGAATTTAGATAAGTACTTTTGCTCCATTGTCTCCCAGTTTATCAATCAATAGTTAAACAATTAAAAAAACAGAAAAGCAAGAAAAAAAAGGGGGAGGAGGGGGTTGTTCAGATTGAACAAACTGGCAAGCATTTAAAGCAACTAAAGGAACAGATAAAAATATAAAGAAAAGATAAATCAAAAGAATACGACAGGCACTATGGCAGAAAGGGCAAAAGATTAAACACATATTTTTGGTAATTCTACAAAAGTTCAAGGAAAATAAGTAAGAAATAGCTTACCTTATGCCCCACTGATCTCTTAGCTTTCTTTCTTTCATTATAGCCAGAGGAGACAACCCACGTTATTAAGCAGCGGGAAAAGAAACGTGACTAAGGTAGAACTGAAGAAATGCAGTGCAGAAAAGAGGGGTTAACCAGGCTGACGATTATAAAGCAAGGGAGAGAGGGAGCTATTCAAAAGAAGAGGAGAGGAAAAATTACGAGCATTAATTCTCAGAGAATATAAAATTTCCAAGATTGTTCATAGGAAAAACTACACATACAGATTGATGGAATACTCTGATTCAATTACAGAGGAAGCGCCCACCCAAGAAGCATTCAAAACGATACAAGGAATCAAGTCATAAATAGTTTACTCTTGAACAGTAACACTATACAATTAACAGTTATGACTCTACTTTACAATATCAGAACTGATTAATCTGTGTTTGCTCTATGCTGTTTCCAATGGAAAGTGACAGTAGGCTCAAATTGTTTCACTGCTTCCATCTTGTTTTGTCCTGACATTTGATCTATTTCACTGAAAATGGCCAAATCACAAAGATCACCTGCAGTACCAATGATGTCCTTCTACAAATTTACTACAGGACTTCCCTGCATCCAGTAATCAGAAATGGGGCAAGTGAGGCATGTTCACATTTGTAGGTTTAAGTGGAAAGTGGTATAGCAGTGTAGACATATGGTTTATGTGCACACTAAAAATTCAACAGAACAACACCATAGAAATATTTCCCAAAAATGTTTTAACAACCATTGAAACTAAAAACTCTCACCTTGAATAAAAGATCATGAGCAATTTGCTCCCATGGTAAAGATACGGACATTAAGCAGCATTTAAGGGGAAGCATCTCTTCTTCAGAAATCCGAGTGGCAGAAGCAGCTGCATAAGCATGCTTTGCTGCAACCGAAGCAACTGATGCAGCCCTACGGACAAACCTACCAATACCAAGTCCCCTACTAGAATGGTGGTTCCACTCCTCTTTGCTTTGGTCTGGAAGAGAGACGGCAACAAGAAACCTCATCAAGAGTGGAATTATGTGATTGTTAAGAAATGGAGAGTGCTGGATGTATAGAGCCCAAAATAATAAAGAAATCCAACAAACAGGAGAACTCGGCAGTGGCCGGATACTAAGAGAAGTCATAGAACGGAGTGCATTCTATGAGAACTTAAAGACTTATTTACTATAGAATAGACATTCCACTATGAGACTCTCCAATGGTATTGATATTCATATGCCTTAATTGGTTAGAAATCATTAATTGCAAAAGCACATTATTTACAAACTTGAAATTTGAAAGCAGAAAATCAACAAACTTATAAAGTAATCTTCCCCACTAACACCAATACCCACCCAACACTTCAAGAAACTACCATATCCACCTTGGAATATGACTATTCCTTTTGATAACAACTCTGACAAGTTCCATATGACTGACCAACTATTCTAAGTTATAGACACGAGACATCAAATATCATTGAAATTATTGACAACAAAACCCAAGAGGTAAGTGACTTGTCAAAGAAAAACAAGAAGCAAGTATTGAAAAGATCCAAAATGAAGCTTTTAGTCAGCATGTATAGTTTGAGAGCTAAGAACAGAGTAGAGTGCTGCCACTCCAATCACCAGGATCCAGGAAGTATTTGCTTCAAATTCAGAGATATTGACCAAATTAAGCCACAATCAATTTGTTGTTTACCTACAACACTAGAAACAGCCACTTCGACTTCACCACGTCCACCAGGGCCTTTCATGTAGAGTCTATCTGCTTTTCCTGGAGACTGAGCAAGTGCCAGAAGGCTTCCAAACCCAGACCTTCCAGCTACAGAGGAAAAGGAGATATGAATTTAATAAAAGAATTCTTCTATTCAAACATGTGTGTGCATGTGTAGCAAATTAAATCGCAGCAAACTCTAACTGAAATTGAAGGTTAAAACACAATCAAAATAGATTTGAATTATGTGATCATTCATGAAAAATCAACAACACAAAAAAATCATAATTGATATCTCCAGATAAGACATTTATTTTTCTACAACAATGCTTAGTTGCCCTAGATGCAATTCGACACCCAGAATTGTTTGAGGAGGAAACGGTGTCACTAGAAAGTGGGAGGTTTCTAAATGCTTGAAATGTTACTTAGTCATTAAGTGCATGTTTGGTTTAGCAGAAAATTTTCAACTAAAGGAAATTAGATGTACAGGAAATCTCCAGTTAGTTAACATTCTCTTCCTAGAACAAAATCAACGACATAATGGATGTCTTTGTGGAGATTTATTCCTTAATTGGTGTATTGAAACAAAACAGACTCCACAAAAATCTTGCTACTTGATCTATCCAGGATTTTCTTGGCCAAGCTAGACCTTCTACTCGCTGTGGTCAGTGGAAAGGCACCAGTGGCTAACAACTCAACACTGCAAGAGTGGTCATTGTCAGCAGAACTAAGGTTACTATTATGCAAGATGTGAATATTCATATACATAATGAAAGGGCTGAGCACAAAGCTCCAGCAGACAAATTCTTTCAGAATTCATTCTCTTCAACCAACACGGTATCCCCAATTTATCCCACAAATGAACCCTGGAGGGTAGCGCTAAGGTGAAACTGGGATTGCAACACCAAGCAACATAAGGCATGAGTATGACCATACTATTTAAAGTTCCCTCTGCAGGATTTGCAGTTGAAGAATGCACCAAAATCCAGCACTTTTCCTAGATAAACACCTGAATGAAGTCCCTTTGTTGAGTATTGACGAGGTTTATACACAAACTTTTAATACCTTATATACTAACTACAAAAGCATTCTCAACCATATTCCCTCGGGTGTATTTCATGGATGTGATATGATCTTTACAATCCAGAACTGCAGTAACTTTCTGCTTGGTTTTGTTAAACCATCAGTCCTCTATTCTCCTTAAGAGTAACAAGGAAGAAATAAGCAAAAGAAGTGTGGCATGACATGGCACCTTAACCCAACTGATTTCGGGCATAACCTAAAAGTCACAAAAGAATCTTCCATGGAACCAGACAACTAATGAAACTTCAAGGGGGAAGAAGAAGAATTTGAAGACAAGAATTTACCATCGTATGCATCCCGGACCATTTGATAGCTAACAAAACCTGAGAAAAGAGTAATCTGCATTGACAATTAACCAAAGTATAAAGATACTGCAAAAGCTCACATCCTTACGTATGCTACAACTATCTGTAAAACATAGTTGAGTCAAAGGATTCTGATAGAATTCATCAATGTTCGTGTGATTATTGAAATTCGAATATTTTCTTAGAAGGCAAAATTTAGAGATAACAGGAGAAGAAAAAAGTAATAAAAATGTTTTGTGGAAAAGTAAAATAAGTCCTGTGTCTGACACTTCAAGGATGTAGTTTTGCCCTGTTTTTATTTCCCGTCAGCATGTTGGACTTTTATCAAAATTTTTGGCAAACAGAAGATGAGATACTAAAATAAATCATAACGGTACCACCAAGCAAACAAAAAATGTAACAGCTAAGGAGACTTGAGACACAGTTCAGGAAATGATAACTTAAAGCAGGATGATGATCAATTGTTTTCACACCTTAGAACTTTTTATTTTTCCTGCATTAGTGTGTGTCTTCATGGGTGAATTATCTCTTGCACTATCTTGTGGAGAATTTTCACTTGGGAATGCTGATCCATCATTAGCGTTAAGGACTACACAGTAGCAATGATCTACATCCGTCAAGACCTGAAAAAATATGGGCTGAGAGTAATATTTCCAAGTAGTTGGTTAAATAAACCAATTGACAAGGACTTTCCTGCAATCCCTCAGAAGTGTTAAAATGGAAGCACACACTTACGTCTTCCTTTATTGTACACATAGATACCCCATGCAACTAATGGAAAAAAATGCACTTAACACCATCAAGAAAGTTCTAACAAAACTGAATGGTAAAGATCAATTCAAGAAAGATATGGCTGATAATTTTGAAAGAGAAGATATAACACTTCCAAAACCATCATCTTTTAAAACTTTCCATTCCTTGATTCCAAGTTAGTATTCTGTCTATCATAGATGTTAATACATACAGATTAACATTTCACGATAAACTATTTGCAAAATCTGATAGCCCCCCGCCCAGCACTAAAAGAAAGGATAAATATCTACACCCTGAAAATATCTCCCAGCATCCCAACTAAAGGTTTAGACCATCAAGTCTATCCTCAGTGACTCGCAAAATTCATATGCATAAGAATAAGATAAATAAGGGAATGACAGTATGACAATATAAGTTATCAAGTGACTGCAACCATGTGGTTACTACAAGAGATCGATTACATTAAGTTGAACAAATCCAGTAACATGATTTCCATCTCATAACATGAATGAAGATAAGGGTATTGTTGGGACTTCCACCCAACTACAGAATAATATATAGAGAACAATATTATCAAAATCATCCTTACGAGGCCATAGCAGATATATGTAAGAACAAGACATCCTTGGAATAATGAAGCGTGCATGGTCAAACCACATCAAGTAGGAACTAACCACTGCATCAAATGTGGAATCAAAGTCATCAACGGCAAAACATATATCTGGATAGGCTGCTGTTGTTTCTGCTTCCTAAATGATCACAGAAACAAATTGAAATCATATCTTCAAAAAAATTTAAGTACATGATGAGCATGAAATGAAGTTCTTATAGTGAAAAGAAAAACCCACCTTCCTTGAGTCCAAATGAAAATTTATACGACCTGGAGATGCATACACAGTCTTCACGACCTGTAAATACCCAAAAACAATCTGGGAATTCAGATTGGCGAATCAAATTGTGGAAAATACACGACTACATATAATTTTTTTCTCAACGGTTACATGAGCACATTTGTTAAGCTTTGTAGATGTATCAACGAGGCTCTTAACTTTGAACATATTGGCATGTCACATTATCTTTAACTGGTTACTTGTCCTCTTCCTTTTAACTTTTGCTTCCAATTAGAGAAACATCATGTCTTATTTGATCCATCTCTAAGAATGCATCTTTTACTGAAGAGCCAGAAACTTCAGATTCAAAGAAGATATCAATTTTGAAAGGCTAATATGAGGTGTGTAACAATTGGCAAATGTCTATGACTAACATTACACTGAAATTGAGATACCTTGTAAATAGGAGATAGTGATTTTCCTTGGCCACTCTGATAATTCTGAAGCACCTGATGACTGAATAGAGAACAACACACTCAAAAAAGTAAATCTTAAGCTAAGACTAAAAGCTCGACGAACTAATAAATTTCTGCTGGGACGTGAAAGAATTAAAGAGCTTTATGACAAGAAAAGAAAACCATGAACAAAATCCCTATTTACATATCTTAACTCTAAGCCTAAATACACAAAATCATGACACCTTGAATTAAATTCCATTAAGAAAAAAATTCTGATGAAAAACGAAGCTCTTATGAACAAACTAACAGCTCCTCATACTCAGGCATTCCTGCCAGTGAAATTAAAGGATTAAATACTATATGAAAATAAACCATGTGCAGAATCATGATTAATACATATAGACTTATATACTTTATTACATAAAATCTTATGTCTTAAGATCCATCATCAAAACAATTTTCAGACAAAATAATTCGTTTGATCTAAGATATGAGAAGGTCTTAAGATATCGTGACTTCTAATGCATAAGTCCATGGTGCACAGAGAAAAAGAAATGTACCTACAGATAGCAACTGTTATGCTAAAAGATGTGTGAGCAATTAGATTCAAGTAAAAAGAGCGCCTCCAATCCACCTCTGCTAAATTGTCACCAACTAATTCATCTAACTGCGACACACACAGAGAAGGTTGTAGTCTTGAATCAAATGCAATATGTTAGCAAACACAGAAGAAATTTCCAAAAGTAAATACTAAGTTAACAGCAGATCATATATTTCTCATTTAACTCATAGCATTAATTAATCTTTCTAACAAAATCCCATGACCACTCTCAAGTGATTTTGCTTTAGAAGCTGTACATTCAGTTTCAAGCTTAGCACAATTTTCTGGAATTAAAGGTGTCAAAGATATAATTCTTTACACATGACCATATAATTCGTTTACCTTAAGTGCCCACCTGCGTACAAAGAAAGGAGAATCACCTTCAACATGGTCATTGGAACCATATCCATCTGTGCCCTGTTACAAAAACATTCATATCAGATTGAAAAGAAAGGCATATACCATCCTCAGATTGCAACAGGAATAAACTCGGCATGGTAAAAGAAGCATGTTACCATTTTCCGGACAAAGAATAACATATCATCATCCTGGCATCCCCTAGCCTCCCTAGAACAAACAAAGTACAAGTCTAGCACATCATGCCAGAAGGACGAATCCATTTCTACATCTGAAGCTTCTTCCTCATCCGCGGTAGTCTTCTTCCCCAATAATTTGGAATGCTTCTTCACCATACTTAACAACTCAAACCTATCATATTTTGGGAAACATGAAAGATAATAAGTAGGTGCAGTAGATTTTAGTTTCTTAACCATGTCAACTCAAAAAATAACAGGTCTAACTAATAATGTGGCATAAAAAGCTTGAACATTAACTTAGAATTATCAAACAAAGTCAAAATAACGGAAACCTTAGGCACCAACTTCATTACTATCCAACCATGAAACACTGGGCAAATTAAGTAATGAGATAGAAGGCAGACTGACACTTGTCAATATCTGTTGAGAAATTTGGTCTCATCTATCCGAATTAACCTAAATGAATAACATCAGTAACTTAGCATTTCTTAGTTACCTGAAAAATTGTCCATTATCAAATTAAAGCCAAAACTAGAACAAAGGCAAATTATACTTCGCAATACCTCATGGAGTCAGGATAAGCCAATCAAGGATTCTGCAATACTTCACAGATTAAAGTTCGAGCCATTTCGAACAAAGAATAAACAGAGCTTTTATACCATTTGATCCTAAAATAAGTAGAAAAATTCGAAGTTTTTACCTACTAGGGGTTTGGCTTCCATTACCGAACATTTTTAGTACCGATATTCCGTGGCTTCTGCCGCTTTCTTCTTGAATTCGATTGACTGCAGAGAGAAATTTCAATAGAATCTGAAGATAGAGTTACGAAGAAAAAGCTGGAGTTCTCAAGGGCGTCGGTTACTCGATGACGAATCTGTACAGAGAGCGATATGTTTATTATTCGACGCCACGCGGTGCACTGGGTTCTCTCCTGCCTTCTCTCGTTGGGAGAAAAAAACGGTCTCTGTCACGCTGACATGGTGCGCAGGGACGCGTGACGCTATCTAAATTGCATTACTTGGAAAGGGCAAAAAATCCAGAATTACTGACATGTAAATTGATAAAAATTACCATTTGGGACTGTAAAAATATTATCTCCATATTAATTCATTCATCCGTGAGAGTTGATTGTATCTATTTCTAATTTAGTTTGTCCGATTATCTTGTTTCTTAAAAAGAAATAAGATTTTAATATAAAATTTTATTAATTACCTTATTTATTTAAAGATTTATATTCATTTGAATAATATTTTCATAACTAATTATATTGATGAGAATGATAAAGTTAAAATGACTTATTATTTAGATCATTTTACAATTTTTACTTTCTGATATAATTTAAATTGAAGAACTAATTTTTTTTAATGAATTAAAAATTAAAATGGTGGGTGTTGAGAGATTTATATTAGTCATTTTAGAAATAATAATATTTTTCTTATATTAATATATATATATATATATTACATCTTTTGATTGAAAAGATATATTATCTTGAATTAAAATAAGGATTAAAAACACTCTTTCTGATATATTTTTTAAACTTTAATTTTAAATTGAAGAATTTTTTTAAAAAATAAATTAGAAATTAATATGGTGGATGTTGAGAGGTCTATATTAGTCATCTTAGAAATTATAATGTTTTTCTTATACATGTTTTTTTTTTTTTTTTAATCTCAGTTACCAATTTTCTAATACACTTTTTGTGTGACACTTCCTATTACACAACACAAGTGACATCTTACACTTTTTTCATTAATGCACCAACAAATGTCAAGCAAAAGTATACTAGAAAATTTAAAACCTCTTCATCTTCATCCCAAGTGTCATTGCTTGTTGCAAACATGAGGAAGACACTTGACTTGAAATATTAGTCTTTTTTTTCTTTCTTTTTTTTTTTTTTTAGTTGTGTCCGGATCAATTCACCCATCCACTTATCCAGGAGGGCGTTGGTGGAATTCGAGCTTATCACTTTACCCACTGAGATGTCCCTAAAGAGACAAATACTAGTCATTGTCATGAATGATTAATATTATTTTCCAATTTGTAATATGATAAATATAAAATTAACAAAATATTTATTTTAACAAAAATAAAGTGGTGGAATATTATCTTAAATATATTTGATTTATATTTATCAAATGAGTTATTGGCCAATCTAGTCCTCAAATTATACTCTTTTGGAAGCTTTAGTCTCTAAAGGTTTTTTTTTTTTTCCTGCTTGTTTAGTCCTTAAACAATTTATATTTTGATCCTTTTGTTAGAATTTTTCACAGATTTCACCATAATTTAGAGTCATTTTGGCCAATCTAGTCCTCAAATTATACCCCACAGGCTTCATTTTTCTTGGCCTTATCATTCATCGACTGGATTGACCAAAATGACTTCAAATTCTATTGAAATTTGTGAAGAATTTGGACAAAGAATCAAAATGACCAAGATGTAAATTGTTTAAGGACTAAATAGGCTAAAAAAAAACTTTAAGGATCAAAGCTTTCAAAATGATATAATTTGAGGATTAGATTGGCCAATAACTCTTTGTCAAATATAGTATTTTAAAAACTAAATATATTTAATCACCATTTATTAGTTTCATAATTAAATAAGTTAGGAAAATTTGAAATTTGTCTTCTTATATAGATTGGCATACGGGGCGAAAGAAAAGTAGAAAACAACACTTAGAAAGTAATTTATTTTTTTTCAACTAATAAAATGATTCATGCAAAAGCAAAAAGGGGGAGAAATTTGAAGGGCTTCTCCAAAACCATTACCTTATGATTTCTTATTCTAAAG
>JAOXNR010000031.1:7254800-7282726 GCA_028571225.1 Parsonsia alboflavescens
TTTCCCCCCCCCCCCCCCCCCCCTCGATAAAAAGCTCAACCCAGCTCTAATTAATCGAACAAAACAAATCATCACCAAGTTTCGGAAGACAGGGAAACGCATCGAAACAATGTCTAGCGGCAGCATTCTCTTGGTGGCCTTCGTTCTGTTCTTGGTGGCCGTCGCCTCTGCTGGTCGCCCTGATATATCCTTGTCTAAAAATCAGAAAGAGGTAAATAAAAATTGAACCCTAGTTAAAATATTTCAAAATTTTTTTATTATTATTTTCTGGTATACGTAGATATATTGGTGAATTAATTGTGCAGGGAGCGATGGATGCGGGAATTGAAGAAATAAGGTGTGAAGGGATGGAGAAGGAAGAATGTTTGGTGAGAAGAAGTTTAGAGGCGCACACAGATTATATATACACCCAGCAGGCTCAGGCTCACCTTGATTATATCTATACCCAGGAAGCCAACCCTGTGCCTCCTCATCATTGAACTTTATTTGGCCCGCCGCTTTGTGGCCATGTGTAGTTAGTTTAATCAGAAAATAAATAAATTCTTCATGGAATATATAGATATAAATATATAATATATATATATATATATTTATTTCTATTTGCTTTATTTTTCTCTCCCAGAAAAAAGAAAAAGAAAAAAAAAGGGGAATAAATTGCAGTTTAAATGGAGTGGCAGTAATCATGCACCTGAGTGTGCCATCAAATTTATGGATTACTTTGGTTCAACTAATCAGATGGGATCATTTCTTTTATACAATATCAAATTATTTTCTTTAATTAACCTAGAAATTGAATTTTTTTTTTTTTTAATTTGTTTTTGGATAATTAGTCGAATGTGAAACCTATATTGCTTTTATGCAGTCACAAATTTTATGAAGATTCACTTTCGGTAGCGTTTCAATGTCACTTTGAAAAGATTTAACTCTTATTAGGCCCATGATTTGTACAACTTATCCTCAATAATGTTGAATTAAATATGAAACTTAGACTTCTTTTCTTTTTTCTTTTTTTTTGAAAATTTTGTTTCGGATAAAATGTCCTGCGAATTGATTATAAATCATACTTGCCCCATATGTTTTGAAGAACACTGCATCCCCCTTTTTTTTTTCTTCCCATCCCAGCTTTGTGTAGTTTCAAACAAAGCTTTTGCTTCTGTTTCATATGAGGAGCATGATTTTCCATTCCTCTTGGGTCAGGGTGGGGAGAGGACAGCGGTTTCTTTAGAACAAGTGTATTCTTTATTTCAAACCGTTTAGATGTTGTCTAAATGGTTATTTATAAGTGATCTATATTAGTAATATGCATTATATTTTTTTGAAATACGTGCGTGGAAGAATTTTTTGTGTGCATAATTTGATATGTTTCTCTAGAATTAGTCGTGGGAGTATTGTTTGTGAACAGTACACGTTTATGCGAACCAATCACATGATGAATAAGTTTGACAAGTTTGTGCAATCAAAATCTCAAATACATTGCATGGAAGAAAATACATCTTGGAAATTTATCATAAAAAGGGGGGAAAAAAGGGAAAGAAGAAGAAAATCGATCTTGGATTGGATAATATGAATACAACACAGGAAGGCCAAAAAGCTTCTAAATAATTAGGTCTGACTTTTCTTTACCTGTCAATTTTTTATGGGTTCCTCTTATGTTGACATGCAGAGGAGAAACGGATCACCTCATGATTCCCAATTCCCATCACACAAGTTATATCCACTGAATTCTATAAATTCCTGGCCAGGGAAAAGCTCAATTTCAAGAAGAGATTTTCCCTGATCCCCAGTTTATCACAAACATGTCCAAGTTTAACATTCTTCTCACTGTGGCAGTTCTCTTCATTTTCTTGAATATTCTAACGTGCTCTGCTCGTCCCCAGTCTTCAATGGTGAAAACACAGTACAAGGCAAGTGATCCATTCTTCTTTTTCCTTTTCCTGCTGTTATAATGAAAATAGGTTGAGAACATTAAAATTACACCAATCTTTCTGATCATTTTTTGTTCTTGGTTTTGCTTTCTTTCGTGTACTTTTAGGATACCATGACTGAGAACAGGGGAACTGAGGAAGTCAGTTGTGAAGGAGTGGAAGAGGAGGAATGCTTGATGAGAAGGACTCTGGTTGCTCATACTGATTATATATACACTCAGAATCAGAAGCCATGAAAACTTTTCTTTGGGGCTACTCATTTGGCATGGAGCCTTATATAAATGTATTGGTTTGTGATATAATAAATCCCATGTAAGATAATAATGTCTGTTTTTATAGATTTTTTTTCCTGTTTTTTTTCTCTTCTTGTCATATGTAATGCAAAAAAATATAATGATATGAATCATTTCTATGAGTGTGAAGATTGCAACACTTCTAATAAGTCTTCAATCATTTATATTCTACTCATTATTTTTACATTATTGTTCACATGATGGACCTACTATTTGGAATTTGTTTTTCAGACCATATATAAATTAATTAAAACTGTGTTAAATTAGTCTTAAAAGTATGTACAACACTTGTTTCCTTAGTGATTTGAATTATTGCATCGTTGATATATGGGATTACGTTCCCTCTTCCTTGAGATTACGAGAATATATAAATCTATAATCTCCACCAGAGAAGGGGAGAAAAAGAATCTATCATGCACGCAAAGAAGACCATAGATAAGAAGGAGAAAGGGTGTTGATTACAAGAAGACGACAGTATTATTGAATTGATTGATCATTCGATGTCAGTCAAACAGTGAACTAAGAAGTGTGGAGTGTAGGAAATTCACAGATACATCTAAAATTTAACAGGTCACTTCCCATTGTTGCAAGATTTGACATCAGATTGTCGTAAAACAGAGGATAGAAGTTCCGAAATTTTCTTCTTTCTGGCATATTTTTCTTGCATACCTATGAACTTAGAAGGAGCAATTAAACAGCGAAATAAGAGTCAAATTTGTCCAGCGATTTCTGTCATCTTGCGGAAGCATTTGCCTAATTTTACATATTCACGAAGACCAATGCTTATAGAACTCCAGATGCATGAAAAAAAACATGGATCTCGACTTCCTCTAATCGTGCCAATGAGATGCAAGAATGGATTAGCCTTAAAACTCCATTTTTTTATAAAAAAAAAAAATTTAGGCCTAACTAATTCGATGGGATCCTCGGAGAGAATATTGCTTCAATTCGATAACACTTATTATTTTTTTATTTTTTTTTTTTTAAAAAGACCCTTCGGTAACAAATCCTCCTTGTTTGATTGATGGGAAACTCTGCCATTGAGCATCGGCAGGAAAGAAAATTTGACAAACGGCTATATTGTTTGGCAGTTATAATACTCCCTACTTCAATTCGACAACATTTATTATTTTTTGTTTTTTTTTTTTTTAAAAAAAAGCCTTTCGATCCTGCTTGTTTGATTGATGGGACACTCTGCCATTGAGCATCGGTAGGAAAGAAAATTTGACAAACTATTAGAATTGAATATTTATATTTTCCTTTCGGATTGGCTGGAAATCAATATCTCATTTATTAAAATTAATTAAAATTTTCTTAAACAATTGATATGATTAAATTTAAAATTAATTTAATTAATTAATTTTTTAATATAAAAATTATATAAGTCAAAATGAAATATCTAATTTTATTCAAGATTGGGGGAATTTATAAGCTGAAAATAATAGAATAGATGAAGATGATATACACTTTATACAGCTGCGTTAGTTTTTCTTTTCTTTGTGGAAATAGGTTCCTTAAGTACAACAAAGGAACCTTCCAGAATAGACGAGTTCTGAGTTGGGCCCTGACCTGGTCATAGTTCGGACTTCGGAGAATTCTTGTATGCCTAAGTAAATTTAATTTAGGACCAAAAATGAAAAATATCCATACAAATTTGATTTAAGATAGAATCCTTTTTTGGTTCCATTTTGCAACACTTTATTCATAGTTAAATCTTTAATGATCAAAATTACCGATCGATATCTTAAAATTTTTAATAAAAAATTATTTTTTATAAATATATTTTATATATTATAGCCTAAAATAATAAACTAAAGTATTTAATTAAATTTATTACCAATTAATCGTTAACTTTGACGGTTAAAGATTTAACCGTAGACTTTATAACATTTTGGTTCTTACAAATCCTTCTTAAAATTATCAAAAATTCTCAATGTACAAACATTCTTAAACACAGGAAAATAATTTTAAGATTAAACTATTTTCATTTTATTTTACTACCCTTCATCTTCATTTTCAATTTTTTATAATCTTCTTTACTTTATGTTTTCCTACATTCAAACTGCTTATTTATTTATTTATTTATTTAAACCCCACCACCAGTGAATGCAGCAACCTTTAACCAACAAAGTCACAATTTGGGACATGTGTAAAAAAGAAAAAAGAAAAAAAAAAGAGCAAAATCCAAGTCACCATCTACTTTACAAAAGAGAAAGAAAAGAAAACTCAACACACTATTTAAAAAATAACAGAAAGAGCTAAACCAAGATTTGAGATTTCAGTAATAATAAATAAATAAAGAAAATACTTCATTCATAAGATAAACGTATTTAAAATTATATTCAGTACTCTAATGAGTAATGACTACAACCTTTTTATCTAATCTTTAAAGTATTTTATTGACAAATTAGGATCTATTAATATTTTATGGTTTACATATTTAGTCCTTAAAGACTGTTTTTCATCTTTTCAGATCCTGCACTTTGTTTTTTTTGAATGAATAAATCATTTGATCCTTTTTATCATAATCTAACCGTCTCAAGCAATGTTAATTAATTGTTTAACGTGGATATTTTAGCCAAACTTTGAGGGGTATATTGGGAATGAGAGTGTGTATCTCTCTAATTCTAAGCACTACATTCACACACCAACAAATTTTGAAATTCTCCCCCAATTTTTAATCCCTAATTCAGATGTGATCCATAAATAAATAAAACAATAGCCACTCGTTTCACTCCAGGATTTTCCTTCTAATTGTATGAAAAAAAATTTTCATCTCTAAGAATAATCCAAAAACAAAAACAGCTTCCACTTTAGTGTAACTTTCTTAACTCTACAATCTTTAAAGAACTGGAAAAGAGTCTCTTACAAAAGGGGCCTATGAATCTGCACCTTCCACTCCACACCCAAATTGCTGCAACTAATGATGTCAAATCCCCATCTTGCAATGTAAGATCAACCATGGATCTCCTCAAATGGTTCTACAGTTTCTTTCCTTATAGTATAAGGAGAAACTATTCTCTAGCAACAAACAGAGAAACAGGAAAACATTTCCAGAGTGCAGCAGACGCTAAGGCATCAGGAAGACAATTCAATTCAGTACAGAAGAAGTCAAATGTTTCACTACACTTTTGAATCAACCATCAAAAATGTAGGGCATGCAGTCTAGTCAACTTCCACTTCATGTGGGGACAAAGATTCAAACAATGTGTAAAGGAAAACATTGACCGGAACCAACATTTAACAAACACTTGAAACAAACTATTCAGCAGAATTGTAAATTCCGTTTAAAAAACCTTCTGCAGTTCAAATGGATTCTCCCTCGTTATCTTAAACGAATTCAGTGATTGTTACAACAGTTTGATCAGTTACTAAAAAAGGAAAGTATTTTAAGACTTATCAACAGGCTGCATTAAACAGACTCTTGATTACAGAGGATAAGAGATTTTCCTAAAAGAAGGAAAAATGTGAACTCTCTTGCTGCTCCAAGAAACATGGTCCAGATAGAAAATAGAGAGCTACATATACAGCAGAATCACTCTCTGATATCATAAACTGAAGCTTTCTTTGAACTAGAATTGAACATGGAAAGGATGTTTTGTAAGGAAAACCTAATCCAAGTATTCAATTTAATTTCTTTTTATTCCTTATCTTTTATGATTAACCAACCAACCCACCCAACACAAGCCCCCCACCCACAAAAAGGAAAAAAATGACAAAAAGGAACAGACAGCAGTAAACTCAGATTTGGTGAAAAGATAATGCACTGCCCCCGGAGAATATACTTTATCATACCATTCAGACTAATGAGCGCTATGTGAATTTGACTCCACCTGAAAATAATAGCAACAAGTTCAGCAGTTCAAACAATTTATGAAATCCAGACAGAGTGTTATTGAGATATTCCAAACGACCTGAAGAAGAACAAAGTACTAAAAGTTTGACAGGAAGAATGGAAGGAAAAACTATATGTATAAAACAGAATAATTACATCTCAAGCAAATTATGACAAAAGACTGGCAGTTGTAGCATACCTTGGATCCTTCCCCAGTTAAAACCGCAAGCATTCACTAGTATGCCTCATAGTAATAATTCATTGATTATGTACAAGCCAGACGGTGTGATCAAATTACATTTTACATCAGTTGTCATAATTATCTTGTAGGGAATTAGAGTTTATATGTGATTATACAAAAAGGGACCAAAAGAGATATGATATGTATATTCAATATTACTGACTAATATCCTGAACCACCTCAACAACTGTATATTAACAAATAAGACAAAAATACTGAAATTACAGATAATGTATAGAATAAGATTGATTCCACGCAGAATAAAACAAGCACACACAAAATCCAGGCAATGTCTGTAAGCGTGAATTTGGTTTAATAGCTTCAGCATTTTATTCTCGCTCAGTTTATGTATGTCCAATATGCATCAAAAGGAAACAAATCTTCAAACGAGAGAGAGAGTTTATTCTAAGAACCAAGCATCAAACACAAATGTAAAAAGAAAACGACGACAGAGTCAATTACTAAATACAATTAAATATGTTCAAGCAAGTTCACCATACTTGGACTTTCATAGACTGAACAAATGATGCCAACATTTCAATCCAACTTAACAAGCCAGTCAACCTCAGCCTGTTGAATCCATCATCTCTGAGCCAGAAAATTATTTTCCTAGATGTATTAAACTACAGGGCACATTTCTGATCCTATTACATGCAGTTTTATCCTCCAGTTTCATAATTATTGCATTACAAATACACAAGAAAAAGTCACCAAGCAACTATAGCTGCAAACTACCCTTTCCCTGAACCCCAATATAAACAATTTACTAATTTTGCATCGTTGTTATATACATGGAAAGAATTCTCCACCTTTCTAAACATGACTCCACTTTTTTATCTCTCTTCAAGAAGGCTTGAAATGGATGCCATTTCTGGTAGTAAGAATCATATGAAGATTATCACACTTCCACTGAAAAATTTCATGTATACACCGGATATAAATGGGAGAATACTTAGCAATTTGATGAATAAGGTACCGACGCTGCAATCTAACAAACTAACAGAACAGCAATTGTTAAGTACTTCCCAAAAACTGCATACCAACTTCCTGATACCCCTTGTGGATAAACCACCCTATAAGATGCAAGGTAAACCATCATCTTCAATGATTCTCAGCTGGAAGGGACAAATCAATAAATTATGCAGGCAATAAAAGCCGAGTATCATCCAATATATGCAAGAACCATGCTAGGCATATTGTAAGAATAACAGATGACTTAGCACCAATATATCTGATTACTTCAAGCCCTCTCTCAATGGTATCTTCATGGACTGTGCTAACACTTCTCTTTAGCCCCTCTGAAATCTTCCAAAAGAAGAACTCAACAAGGGATCTAATTGTTTCAAATGTCACCCTGCCAGTCACATCAAGTACAAATTTTCTATTGCTAGGAACAGCTAAAGTCGACGAAACACTACTTACCCACCCACTCTTCTGAAAGTACACAAGTCCGCTTGTCTCATTGATTTCCCTAGAGTCTTCTTGCACAGAAACCTTTCCATTAATCAAGTCTGTCGATTCAGTCTTATCAAGAACAGTATGAGAAGCATTACCAGAATTAGAACTTGAAGCAGTTAACACTTGATGAGATGTCTTAACAAGTGTTTCAATTGCCCCATTGCAGACTGAAACCAGAACATCTCGGACTTTAGCCTGATGTTTAGGATTAGTGAGCCCAGAGAACATTTCGTCATAAA
This sequence comes from Parsonsia alboflavescens, assembly GCA_028571225.1. Lineage (NCBI taxonomy): Eukaryota > Viridiplantae > Streptophyta > Magnoliopsida > Gentianales > Apocynaceae > Parsonsia > Parsonsia alboflavescens. Next base: position 7,262,792 of record JAOXNR010000031.1, read on the forward strand.
AGTTGATATTCATAGTTTTGTCAAGGTAAACAGCAACAGCAGTGCTCACAAAATTCTGTACACAATCAGCTATAAGGACCTTGCATTTATCATCACACACCACCTGCAACCATCTAACCATTGCTGATGAGTTTGACTTTATATGAGAGGCACTATTACCACTACCTCGTTCCAAACCTTCTTTAGATTCAACACCAGCGTAAAACCCCAAAACCAAATTCCTGGCAAAGCTTCCAACAACAACTGAAACAAATCCAGTTCCTGCAGTAGACATTAATTTATCCATAACTCGATCAGCAAAATCTTGTTTTCCTTGCTCCTCAATTTCACTCCTATCCTCAGCTCTATATCCCCTTAAAACCCCAATAGTCATAGCCTCCGTAACCATAGTCAAGGACCTAGAGAATTCATTAGACCTGGCAATTTTTGATAACTGCTTCAAGCTATTAGGAATCTCATCCGAATTAGACTGCAAGAACTCCTTTAAATCCTTGGACACAACACTAAAGGTATCGGCAGAGTCCGAAACCATTTCAGCCACTGAAATGAAGGAGCCGAATAGCCTCTCAAGTTTCCTCCTTTTCCTCACCACAGAAGGCAAGTTATAGATTTTATATGCCCCGTAACCAGAAAACCCAACCAAACCCAGTAAAATTATCCATTTCTTCTTTCTCCGAGAAAAATCTAAACCCCGCTTTACCAGTTCAAGATCCATATATCTACCTATAGACCCTCTTCCTGTTTTCAGACTTAGAAACAAACAGAAGCAGCCCACAGGCGGAATTAAGAGCTGAGAAAGATCACAACTTCCCAGCCTTTTTGACTAATTCAAGAATTATGTCTCAAACTCAGAGTAGAAATTGATCAAAACCAAGTGGTGCAAGATGAAAAACACTAACGGGAAACTATGATTTTTCACCTTTTTTAAAAACTTGGAAATAGATTTCAAATATCGAGAAACCTAGATATCCGTTCCAGATTCTTCTGTATTATAATAATTGAAGAAGAATCCCGCGTTTGCTCTTGCAGATGATGCGTATAACAGGATAAAGGAGAGAAAGAAAGATGGAATTGGGGCAGCAAATAATAGAGAAGCTGAGGAAAAACGAACCTGTGACGATGAGTCGTTGCAAGAGAAATAAAGACGGAGATGGGGCGTTTGATTGGAGACGCAAAAATGGTTATTTTGTCAGGTTCCTTTGAATGGTTCGTTTATTTCTGTTGGAAAAGAGGAGGGAAATTACGTGAAAAATCAGCTACAGAATTATGATTGGAGGAAGAAAAAGGCTCAAATTCTTTGAAAATTGCTGGCATAAATTGGCCGTATTCTTGATATCATAACAGTAAGGGATGATGATAAAATTTAAGTATGTGAGCAGCGTGTAGCCGGCTACATGTGTGGCACGTGACTCCACGATGTGGGCTCCTGTGCGGGGCACATTTATTGTGGATTCGGATTTTTTTTAACCTATGTGGAAAATTCTAATAGGAATCGGAATTTATAGTTTCAAATGGTTATTACTCAAATTAAGGGTTTTAATCCATTTAGTTTAATCCTACAAATTTTTTTTAGTCTTATGATCCTTCGATATATATTTCGCATAACTATTTTGATATCAATCATCATTTTTTAATAAAATACTCATCGAAATTAGTCATATTATTGACAGAGGATTTATTTTTCTGTAAACAAAATTATCCATCTCATCCTTGCTATTTAAAATCTAACCAATTTATTTTTTTCAAAAGAAAAAATAAAATAAATTTGAATTAACAAATCCAAATAAATTAACCAAACAATTCAAATTCATTCACAACCGTTGCAATTTGTTAACTTTTGAGTAACAAGGATGGAATTGATAATTTTAACCTTAAAAAATTATCTTGTGCTAGTAGCATGGCTGATCTTAACAAATATTTTGTAGGAAAATGGTAATTGGGATCAAAATGACTCCCCATAATATGTTAAGGAATCATAATATAATTTGATCCAAATATATGAAATTAAATGAGTTAAAAACCCTTAAATTAATATAATGTTCACATCTTTCACCTTTAGAGTCGAAAATTAATACATATTGAAACTAGAACATAAAGTTTAATATTATTATATATTTAATAAATATACCTTTTCTATATCATAGAATTTTTTCTTTTCCATTTTTAAGAAACTTTAAAATCTATGTACATTTGATTCTTAAATATGTGAAAGAAATAAATTTGACATGAAATTATAAAGAGAACAATACATTTCTCAAAAAATAATAATAATAATAAATAAATTCACCCATTTGTCATGTTAGACCATCATGTCAAGGAGGAAAAAAAAAAAAAGAAAAGGTACTTGTATTTTCTAATATCTCAAAAAAAAGAAACAAAAATGTATGTTCTTGTACCCTTTTTAAACAACACTTGGTTCATATGAATCTCATTCCCTGGGGCGATAACTGGAAATAGCATACTAAATAAACATTTGGGAGCATAAAATGATATATTTATCCTCTTAAACAACTACAGAAATAGTCACAAGTTTCCGAATAGCATCATCTATGTGCAATTCCAATATTAAGGATGCTTCTTCCATTCTTCGACATTCAAGATCATCATTAAAATCTATGTATTTTGTTGCTACAACCTAAAAGCACGCTAATGACCTCACCCTCCCGCCCCCGGGGGGCAGGGTGGGAGGAGCATATTATTTGAGCTGAATTATGCACAAATATTTTTTACATGAATATTTACATTTGTTTAACGGTCAGAAAACGAACAAAGAATGAAGGAAAGAAGCAAGCAGAAGAAAAACCAGTAACTCCAGTTTGGAGAAAGAACTACATTTTCAGATGGCTTTGCTGACACACAAGAAAAAGGAATCAACCACCAGCCAACACTACAAGGATCATGAACTCTGTCGCCAGCAGAAGTTGCCAGAACCGCGGACTCAATCCAACATTGTGCATCAAAGAATTCTCATTTATGTTGTATTAGCTCGTGGGACGGGAAGCCATTGCAATTCAATACACATAAACCTTCAAGTTTAAGATGCAATCGGGAACCAAAAAGAACAGAATAAGGCAATAATCAAATACCGTAAGTTCCTGCTTCGCATAGCAATGATCATGTGGCTTTGGTGGATGCACTCAAATCTTTTGCTACTGCCTTGGATTTAATGGGCATGGGACAATCAGTATCATCCTCAAGATCGCTGAATGACACATCTTCCTCATTTACCATACCGGCATTTCCCATGTACCCCTCTAATTCTGCATCATCAGCTAACCAGTCATCATTATCCTCATCAAAGTCTGGAACCCGTACTTTAGAGGATAGACCAATTACAGAATCTTTCCCTCTTTTATTTGCTGGATCTTCTTCAACTATAGATTTGTCAATAAACTGAACCTCAGAACATTCGATTGGGTGTTTGTCAATCTCACAATCAGTTTGCATCTGGGTAGGCAAGGGATCAAGAGAATATGTCATGCTAGATACATATCTGGGTGTTGTGCCCTCGCAGGAAGTATTATCCGTATCTGCATGAGGAAAATAGAACTTCTCTTTTGAGTGAAAAGTATCTATTCCAAGCCAATCGTTGTCTTCCTTTGTCCGCTTTTGTAGCTCTTGCACCCACATTACCCTTGCTTTTACCAACTGCCAGGTGAAACAAATGGATCTGTCACTAAAATACTGCAAAAGAAAGATCTGGAGATTTTTCTCAAGTAGATTTCAAGAGTAATTCCAGCATGTAATCGGTGGTCACAATGAAGTTACACCAATCAAAATTCTTCGGGGAATAATTTGACAAAACCAACCACGCCATAGCACTAAAAATATGAGCCACTAATGGTGCTTTATCAGAAAGAATATGGGCGGTTGTTCTATTTAAAAAAATTATAAAAAAAAAATGCCTCAAGAATCTACAGATCATTATTAAATTTCATGAAAGTTACTGTAGTCAATACAAATGCAGGAAAGCAGAAATCATAATGTTACACCCTTTGCAAAGCATCTGGCAATACGAATTTGGCCATATCTAATGACAAAATGCCATCAGTAGTAGTGCTTGACTATTGGATTTAATATCATAGCATGAGAATATCATGTTAGAAACAGGATGAGGGAATTCTTGCAATTCTAACATACCTGTGGTGTAGATAAAAGGTCAGCATCATGCTTACTGAGTCTAGAATGCAAAAGAACAAAATAGACCATCCAAAAGTAGCCCTCACTCAAATGGACAGGACACAGTTCTATTCTGAGAGCAGCTAATCTGGGGGCAAGACATTCGATTGCTCGAGCATGCTTGTACTGGGTATCAGAGGTTTCGAAATCTAAATGAAGAAAGAAACGTAGGTCACATAAATTATAAAGTTACAGAACGGATTGAATGAGACAATGCAATAAAATTCCTCCATTATTGTTCCCAGCTATATGTTCTCGTAAATAGTTCTCAAAGCAAAGAAAGCAATTTTTATAGCAAGCAAAAACACTTACTTGTTCATCTAATGATTCATTTGTATACTTCATGTTATTTTCTTAATAAACCAATGCTTTAGTCACTCGATTCCATTTCGACATGATTTATCTGAAGCCTTGCTGGGACATCAGTTCGGTATTGCATCTAGTAGGTGCTCCTACAAAAATTAAGGAAGCAAAGAATGCTAAACACAGAAATCCAAAATTAGTGGAACCTAATATCCTACACTCACAAATTTCAAATCTTAAGAACACCAAAATGATCAAAACTTTTCCATGTGAAATTTAACTGAGCACTAAAAAAATGGTGACTCTGTTAAGAGTCTAACTTAGCTTCAGGATATATAATCCATCATATGATAGATACTAGGTTTGGTATGCCCTGAAAAAGTTCTGGTTCCTGATTTGAATCATGTGGTGGGTATTGGTTAATAATAAGTGCAAATACAGAAAAGTGTCTGTCTTTGTCTTGGTTCCTCCTTGCAAGTGTTTCAGCACTGGTTTGGCATCATAGACTAGCCAATCAATTAGATCTTAAGACCACTCAGAAGCAATTCAAATATCAGAGCCAGAATTCACTTTTAACCTAGCCATATTCAACTACAATAAAATTTGAGCAATTGGCGAACATGTTTGACTTCCAAACCTCTTGGTGCCTTCTTCAGCATCATTCATGAAATATATGCACTTGGTCTACATATCCGATCCAAAATTCAGGGCATGCACAAAATTCAACACAGAATATTCTAATATTACATTAGCAATTGCTGCTGCCGCTATTCAAACAAGCCATGTTCAGAATGGCAGTTTAACAAATGAATCTAACTACATTTCAACCTTCTAGAGTATTCTCTACCTCCAAGGCCCCAAATCCTTATACAAATTAAAGAGAAGAGAAAATGGTCCTATTTTGTATATTCTTGCTGCCTGACATACAAGTTACTTAAAAACTGAATGCAGCATTTGCTGAGACTTGTATTAGATTCATCACAGTTGATTCAGCCATGAAAAACGACACATATCTGAATGCAAGTTCTCTTTTGAGACAACATCCACAAGAGAAAGTACACACCCAGGAACTCTACAGTATTCACTATGCAGAAAAATTGCACATTTCTGAAATTAAAAAGATTTCCCATATATAAGAATGAGTCGGTGCCTATTCCTCTAAAAAGAGTGAAAATTTACGCAGTAAAATAGTTGCCTTTGCCAGTGTTGTTGGTAACAATAACAAAATAACTTCTGAGGACCGATATCAATAATCTTAAATTACAAAAGGAACTGGAGAATTTCAAAATATTTAGTTTCCAATTAATTACACAAGTAAATTTTTAGTGAATATCTAATATCCGTCACCAAAATCATATTTATTAATAAACAGAAAATACTTACCATCAAAATCTTCCTCTTCTGACAATGGAAAATCCAACCATGTCTCCGGATGATGAGCTATATTCTGTGCAAAGGCCAAGACTTCCTCTGTAATCCCCACAGCCTCGCCAACCAAATCCCCTTCCTCTTCCTCTTCCTCCTCCTCCAGCATTGCCGCCATTTGTACAAAACCCTGAAATTGTCCAACCCTTACATACTCCTCCTCGACCTCCTCCTCTTCAAAACCCGCACCTTCTGAACCATCCCTTCTTTCCCGATCCAAATCTAACCAATTGGCATTTCGTCCTGGCAGCGGAGGAGGAGGAGGAGGAGGAGGAGGCGTTGGTGGCGGAGCTAAAAGCGAAGCAACTCCCCAAAACTGACGCGTTAGAGTTTCTCTAAACTCCGACAAATCTTCTTTCACCCCACGTCCTTGATTATAATCATAATCATCGTTACTTTCAGTACCACGATTATTATCAGAATTACCATATCTAACATCAGGATGATCTTCCAAATCCACTTCCTCTAAATCGCGAGACTCAGAAGGATGAAGTAGAATCGACGAAGTACGATCTACAGCGCCGTATCGAGGATCACTATCACGAAGGTCAACAGAATCGGAATCATCCTCTTCATCGCCATCGTCGTCGAGGCGGAGAGTGTTGGCAATGGAGCGAGCCAGCCATGACATAGCTGAGGGTTTCCCTATTTCTATATTAAGCAGGGTAAAGATTCAAATTGGGAACGGATCGAAGTCTCGGAGGACATTAGAAGAGGAATATTTTTTTCGAAAAATAAAGTTTCTGTGATTTTGATTTTTGACGACGACGATGAGTGATGATGATCGATGATTTGCTGTGTGTCAGACTTTCTCACTAATGATGTGATGACGTGGAATGGGACCCTTTTTGGAATTTAGATGGGATTTGTCTCTTTCCTGATCTGCTTAAACTGTAAGTAATGGGCTATTTTCTGGGCTCATGGGCTGTCATGATCCATGATTGGGCTGTTGATCTCTCATTTCCGTTATTTATTTATTTTACAGGAACCTCAATTTTAGAAGTATTCTGGTAAAACTATCATGTGTAAATATTTATTTTAAAAAGATTCTAATTGAACTAATGATTGAAATTGACTCAAATTCTGATAAAAAAAAAAATTTATTATGATTTTAATTTGTGAAAAAAAAAATAAATTTTATGATGCAATGTATTTATTATTTTTTTTTTAAACAAGAATGAAGGTAAAATATAAAACTGTAATCTCACTTTCCACAAAAGAATATAAAAGAACACAGTAATTTAATGAAAGAAAAAAGTATATTTTTATTAGAAGGTGATGTGTTAATTTTCATTTGACCAAGGATTTTTGGTATTAGAAAGAAAAGAACAAAAGTCAATTACTATCTTTAATGTAATATTAGTGATTTGCACGTAATTATATTAAGTTTTATGATCTTTTTATGTCATTATGTTATGTAATTTAGCTTCATTATGTTATTTTAGATATATTTTACTCCCCTATATTTGATTTTTGTTTGTAGGAATATTTGGTTGAAAAACGCTCAAGATTTTACAAAATTGTTATTGAGGCACTGTTCCGACGTATTGTTTACTATTTTTACTGTTCATCAAATTAGAGTTGGAGACTACGGATTGACCAAGTTTGTTGACCGTGAGCCGTGGCAAAGATTTTCAGATTTATTGGATTTGATTATTTATTCCTAAATTACTTCGTTTTGTAACAAGTTTATATTTTATTATTAGAATCCTTTTAGGTAACTATTTATTTGTAAAGAGTCTTTTACTATTATAAATAGGCCCTTTGTCTTAGTCTTAGAGGCACAACACTTCAAGATTGATCTTCCGATAAATTTCAAAGACAAAGGGCAGATTTTTTCTTCCTCTTTTCTTATGTATTTTTCACTTTTATTAATCATATCTTGTGAGTAATCGTTTTTTGTTAACAAGAACATAGAAGTAGGTTATTTTGTTATGAGGTTATGAGATCTGGTTTCTTTTATATTAAAGATTTGATATTTATTATTAAGTATTTGTGCAATTCTTTTTTTCATCTTATTAATTATATTTATTAATTTAGATTGATCACCTAGATTAATTTACATAATTATACTGCTAATATTTAAATATTGTCTCTAAGATTGATAAATCCAACGGGTAGCAACTATTGTTTAAATTAGGTTTAACTAACAAATTTATTTGACGATAAAGAATTGTAAGAATCAAATTGCATGAATTAAAGCTACTTTGTTTATGTGATCTGACGTTGGTGATACTTTCGTGCTTATGCAATTTAGTTGATTAAATTTATAGTTTGCTACGATGTAAGTTTAATTGATTAGATTAGGAGTTTTATTTCTTGCTATGAGAAGTAGAGCTATTTAAAGGATAGGAATTTGAGCGCTAAGATATATTCTAAAATCAACTACTTAATTGTGTTATTTGATCAATGATTAGCCCATAGCAATTGACCTACGGATTGTTTTTTGTTAACAAGCTTTCTCATCTATATTCTCCTTTTTAATTTAGCTTCTTTGTTTGATTTTATTTTATAAGTTCTTTCAAAAGTTCCCCCTTTTGTGACTTATTAATTGGTTTTAGTTAAACCAAGATTCAATTTTTTGTGGGTTCAACCCTACTTGCCCTAATTGTATTGATTTTGATAGATAGGTTTAATTTATTTGTGTTACGATGCACAGCCAATTAGACAAGAATGAAGAAACTCAATTAATCTTAATTTTATTTAGGAAAAATTCTTTTAAGAGTAATACATAACTTAAAGTAAAAAAAAAATTTTAAAAGCAAAATGACGATATATATTGTTTTGCTGAAAATTTATTAAGGTATTATTATTATTTCTTTCGTCATATAAATCGTTTTAACTTCTTTTATCTGTCCCACAATATAAATCATTTTATAATTTACAATGCACATTCTTATCCTCCCTTTAATATTCTCTAAAACTTATTATGAAAAAATATGATTGAATTATAAATATGAGAGATAAAAAACATATTAAAAATATATTTATTATTTTTTTAAATTATGTGAAACGACGGTTAATGTCTTATATCGTGGGATGGAAATAATATTACATTGGTATAAGTTTTGAGAACAAATTTAAATCTTTTTTGAACAGCGTGCGTAATAATCAAATCAAAATGCAAACAAGAAAAAAGTTGTGCACAGATCACCTTGAATTGTATCTATTCTGCTGGAATTCTTCAATGTACGTAGAAATCAAGAGTTTTTAAAACAGGCCCAGATAAGGAAAAAGTTATTTTAGCATAATCTTGAATGACACTCTCTTTGGGACATTAATAAAAAACTTAATCCTTGAGAAAAGAAATCCAATCCACATCAAACTCACGATCTACATTATACAAACCTTACCTTCTTAAGTGACACCATCGGGTGCAGGTTTTTATCATTATTGAAATGCCTCACAGCAAGACATGAGTTGCAACAGATTTTGACCTTGAAGGCAAAATATTTCAAGGTAGCCGATGAATGAAGAAGGTCCCCTACAATTCAAACTCAGCCTCCCTCCAAAAGAATGAGACAAAAGGAAAATTAAAAGAAACAAGACAAAAACCAAAAGGAAGAACCCATGTTTAAAATTCAAAGCTTCTTCTTTCAACAAACTCCCATGCATGTTTTTTATTAGAATTGAATGGCTGGTCTCTTATCTCTTCTCCGAAATTAATTGTACAATACTAGTATAAATTTGTTGTACATTTATGAACCCTCTACTCTCACTCTTCTCTTTTCCAATTCACTTACTTCTCCCTCCCTCCATTTCTTTTTACAGCTAATCAATTTTATTTCAAAATCGAAATCATTTTACACTTTTCAATGAGTATTTTTATTTCTCAACAAACATTTAATGGAAAATTTTTAATCATACCCTTCTAATCAGATTAAATATTAGAATTGAATTTATATGAATATCATTTATTATAAAGGATATTTTTGTCAAAAAAAAAAAAAATAATTATTGAAATAATCCGGTATGTGTTCCAAAACCTTAAATGGGAGCTTAAATGGGAGTACCAATCAATTACTTGATCTCCAATAGCATGAACTCCGTGAATCTCTCTTTGGCTGAATTCGTAGCAAAGATCAAATCTTTCCGAATCTTGATGTTTTAAATGAAACCCAACAACACGAGGTCAATAAATTAATGTAATTTACATTTTTATTTATTTTTAAGGGGGAAAAAACGAGTTTGGTTGGGAGGATCTTGAAATACTTAATAAATAAAGTTTTGATATTTAAAAGGCATCAATTCTCCAAGAAATTAAGAAAATCAAGTTCAGAAAAGGTCGTAGTACGTCATATCTTATGTTACTTCCACATCATGGCCATCTCCAGTACAAAACATGAAGAGAGAATCCAACAGTAGAAATTCTGAAGTGGATGTGAACACGATATAAAAAGCATGCCTAATCACCAGCAGCATTTATCCTTTGCCCCCTGCCCAGATAAAATTTTCATTTTATGAATTTGACCAAACATAAAAGAAGAGCATTATGTAAGCAAAAGTTTGGTAGCAAGACAAGAATTATCAGAGGGTTCATTCCCTCTTTTTCTTTTTTTACAGTGAAAAAGAAGAAGCAGCTGGGAAGGGCAAGGGCAGGAAAGCAAAGAACAGTTCGTACTTTTTTTCACCTTTAAAGAATGGAATTAAAAGAAGGAAGCCCTCGTTTGTTTGGACAAAACCCCATACAAAATTTCCAGCTTTCAAAGTGTTTTTAGAAAAAAGAAAAAGAAAAAAACACTTTTGATTAGGCTTCACCTCCAAGGTTGTAAACTTTAAAAAATCTTGCAATTTCATGAGAGCTTTTTCTCAGTCAAAGATCCCAATTTGCCAATGCCAACAATACTTGTTTGCTGCTCTCCTTTTAAGGCAAGGCAAGCTCTCGTGCGCTTTCCGAGCTTCTTTTCTTTATCTATTTCCTGTTCCCCGGTCCAAGTGAAGTGAGAGTACGTGGGGGCGTCAAAAGTTGAAGCAACCAGGTTCAAGACATCACAAAGCATTAGGTAATGGAACGTTGGGGCAAAACACTAACCAAGAATTCCCATCTCAGATTCAACCCAATAGCCTAAATGTAATGGGAACATAAAGATTTGATCTTCTGATGGTATTGTATAGCTGTTGGGTAAGTGGTCTTCTACCCATAACAAAATAATTGAGCATTCCATCTTTTCAAGCTTTAATGTCTGCTCATTTTCCTGATTATATCACCTCATATAACTAAATGCACCATTAGCCTCTGTTAAGTCTGCTAAAAGGGTACCATAATCTATTATGACCAAAGCTCCACTGTTCCTGTCTTGTGATATAATCTTAGTGGAAACCAAGCACTTCCCCATAATCTGCTTTCTTCTGTTCATCAAGACATTCCATGCAACTGTTCACACGAAGAATGAAATTACCACCCAACAACCCATAAAGACTCTTGCAATCTAATGAAAGATGTTGATCTCATTTTGAACCACATACAGGCTGAAGAATCAACAGATTAACTTGAGAAGGCAGATAATCCATGAGACAACTGCTAGAACAAAGCAATTTGACAGCTTAGGGAGTGAATATAAATTTGAAAAGCAGAAAAAAGATGAACACTGTAGAAACCAGAGTAGGTAAATTTGGGATAGACACCAATTACTAAAAAGATAGGACTAATTGATAATCAATCCACCAAGTTGTTGTCAAGTTAAGGAAGGATATCGGACAATTTAAAGGACAAGGAATATTTGCACAACTTGTCTCAAGTTGAAAGACTTGAAACAAACACTCTGCAAAGGCAGATTCTTTAAGGTAAAACTCCTGTTAGAACAATTGACAAAACTGAAATATGAAGTTCCTTTAGGACCTTCAAGAAGGTTGCAATAAACATAATAATTTGGATCAATGGAAGGTAATTCTACAATTACAAGTGTAAATACAGGGATGGTAAAATTCTCTTTCCTTATCAGTTTATGAGTGTTTACATTCCCAGCTGATTGCATCGCATGTTTATAGCCCACATTCTCTTAGACATTGAACTATGCAATCAGTTGCCCCATGGCACCGCCAGTAATTACAGGCATGCATTGGTTTGGATGAAAGGCTTGCCAGGATTTATTGGAAAACATCACCAGGGGATAACGGACCAGGACAATTAATCACTGTGAGGATCAATTGTCAGTAGCCGATGGTCCGCATGATGAGCCTCTCATGATCAAGTTTTTTACCAACATGTACAAGGAGAAACGGGTACCTTGAGGCCCATTAATGCTCTGTTGTATGATCTTTGATTCCCTGAGCTCTCGAGCTTGTTCGTCCCTGGGTGGAAGGAAAGTGACTAGAAGCATATAAACAATTCACTAACTCCCATCATTGTATTGTTCTTGTAAGTTTACACTTGGAAATGAAAATGGTAGCTGTGTAATTTAAACTACAAAGCTTCAACAATTCTGCTGACCGTTGCTTCAATGCTGGACTACAACCACTCTGGATGACAAGAAGCAACTTAGCTGCTAGACCTGCATCGACAGCAAGTGCAGCACATTCTTCGGGAGCAAGCTTGCAAACAGCCCACAAAATTGATAACGCAAACTGAGTGCAGCTCTCAGAAACCTTCATCAATAACTTGACAATAGTTGGGATTGCACTAGAGCAATTCTTGAGAGCCAGGCCTCCCTCCGGAAGGCTAGACAAGATTTCAAGAATATAAAGTGCTAATTCCAAGCACTCTGGATTTAAGTGGGGTAACACCTCTATCAATTGAGGAACAGTTCCTATGCTCACAATTGAACTTCTAACTGATTCATGTGAACAAATCAGTTTGAGAAGTCTGAGCCCACACAATACCCCATTCTGGTGCCTCCGATCCTTCACCAATCTCAGTAGTCCCACCAAAAGGCTCAAACTAGACACAATTTCGGACTCAAAATCTTCCCCATTGATTAGCATTTCAATCAATTTTGTGCAATTGATCTTAGTGTCAATTGAACCCTCGTTCAATATATCGACCATTAGAGAAATCTTGGCGGGTTGTCTCAAATTCAACTTTGCATCCGAACTGAGATCCAAATTCACCAGAATCCCAATTGCTTCTGACCCAACTGCATGTGTAGTGAAGGGACCCAACAGAGAAGAAATTAGACCGGCTCCTCCATTATCCACCACTGTTTTCTTGGCTGAGTCATGAGCAGTAACCACTTGCCTCAACTCTTTCAAAGCCTGAACCCTAGCTTGGCCTTTAACTTTCTTCAGCGACTCCAAAAGCTCCAAAGCCCGCCCTTGCACATCCTCTGACCTCTTCTTCATGGCAAGATACTTCTGGGTAAACCAACTGTAAATCAACTGGTAAAGCGTACGATTTGGGGTGATTGAGTCATCCCAAAGCTCCTGCATTGTGGTGGGACAAGTAAAGTGCCCCAAAGAGAACCATTTGAGAATGTTGGATCTCTCATAGGTCTGCCCTGTGCAAAGGGTAACAGGATCTTGCATTGGCTCCAATGAAATTGGGCAAATGAACACAGACGGAACTTCAATTGAATCGAGCTCTTCAATCATCTTTTTCAGATCAAATTTTTCACCGGTGGCTCCGCTGTGAACCACCCCACCGCCGCCTCCCAAGATCCCATCTTTGACTGCTGTTTCCAGATCCAAGACTTGCCCACCACCACCAACATCAAACCCCTCCCTCGTCCTACTGGATGGCTGGTACATAGGCATCTTGGCACAACCTTTAGCTCCCAAAAAAAACACCTATTAAAATCACTTAAATACAGAAACCCTTTTCAGCAAGAGGCAGTGTCGTTCAAGGCACATCACATTCGAAGACCAGAAATGAAACGAAGCGTGTGGATGAAAAAAGAGAAAAGAAAGAGAGTAAGAAGAGTATTACACTCTTTTTTCTCTCTCCTTCTCTTTCTCTCTCTCTTATTGACCATAAGAACCAAGAATGGACATCAAAGGGGACATCTTTTCTTCAAGGGCTATTCCTTTTTTGAGCTTTATCTGAACTCTTTTACTCTGGTCAAAAGAGCCCTCTACTTCATTTTCTCCATCATTATCACGATCAAATATTACTATGATTTGTGATGATGATGATAATGAGAAACTCGTAATCTCCTTCTCTAATACCAAAGCTCTAGTCTTTTTGAGGTTCACTTCCTCTTGAAGCTCAAAAAGACCGAAATCATTCAACCCCCAAAAACCCCAGATCAGAAATTATCATAAAGCAGCAATCAGTGCCCCAAAAAAAAAAGACATCAATAGCAAACAGTTCCTACTCAATCCCACTCTACTGAGATAATAAAAATAATAATAAAAAATCAAAGTTCAAGAAGATCCCCAAGATTTAGATCAAGAAACACAATGTAATAATACAGAAGCAAAAATTCTCAGGAAAAATACCAAGTTCTAGAGAGAGAGAGAGAGATGGGATATATAGCAGGGTAGAAGATAGAGAGAGATGACAGAGAAAAAGCTATCTCTCTGTATGTGACCCTCCTCCCTCCACTGCTCGCTGGCTATTGTCATGGGCAGGTGTTGAAAACCCTACAAAATGCCTTTTTCTTTGTTTTATTTATATAAAAATTAAAAAAACATTACTTTATTTTCAAATTTTTTTTTAAAAAAAAAGTGTCACCGGAAGTATACAGGTTACAGAGGGTAACTTTGACTATTGGTTGTTGGTACCCGTGCACCACATGTGCAGAAGATTGTGAACTCCAAGGTCACCGATATATCAAGTTTTTTTATGAATTTCTTGAATGATTTTTTTTTTTTTTTCTTTTTCAGAAATGACGAGTTTTTTTTTTTCTTTTGCTAACCTTGAAATTCACGGATACACAAAGACGCAACGTCAGATGGTCAAACTGTTGCCCATGGGAAGAAATGGATACGGCATTTTCTCCTCAGATTTTTTTTTTTCACCCCGTATTTTTTCATTTGTCTTTTTCTTCCACACCTTTTTTTTTCCTCTCGATTTTTATTCCAAGAATTATTAGATAAAAACAAAATTTAATGATAAATCGTAAAATTCTAAACTAATTTTTTTAAAAAAATTTCTAAAGTTCCAAAAGGCTTGTTCCCATCATTTTAAAAAAATAATTATTCAAAATATTCAATTTCAGCTGGGGAAAAAAGAAGGGCAACAAAGAATGGTCCATATTTATGCAAAATCAGTGAATATATGTAAAAAGTTGTAATCTATAAGATTTTACCATATTTTGGGTTTGGATGGTGAAGGGTAATCTTTCACTTGTTTCCGTTAAGGTCTTCTAAAGGGAAGTCAAAATTGTCGTTGGCTATAATAGTTGTATTGCTTTCAGCTTTCTTACCATATCCCCCATTTTTATTTTTACGGTCTTTCTTCAACTTCAAAAACCATTGAAGGTCAATAGTCTTTGGACTATCTTTTCATCTCTTTTATGTATGCATCAAAAGATGGAAGTTAAATGGACCCAAATGTGTTATCTTATCTCTCTTCTTTTTCCACCTATTTTATCTTCATATGTTTTACCATATTTCTTATCGTTAAAATAGGTTTAGCTTAACATATGCTATCTCATTCCAAAATTGAATTTTTCCTATTTTAGCATGTGCACAGACAGAAAATGAGTTTATTTAATTCATCTTAAACTTAACGATATCAATTTTTTAATAAAATTTTAATTAATTTAGAAAATGAGACATTCATTTTTAAATAACTCAAAATATAAATATGGATACTCAATTTCAGATGAGAGGAGCATGTAATGTTATAAAGTGCACTCGTGCATATTTATTAATTAAACATTTTTGTTGATAATAATTTTGCTTATCATTTAAGGGCATGGTTGAATCATTCAAAAATATAACCCGTATATTGCCGATCGTAAGTTTGACTTAAATATATTTTAACCTTAATGAGTTTCAGTCAAAGAGCCTGATTATAACACCACTAGATGAAAAAATTAATAATAATTGCGCTTAGAATATTAGTGATGAAAATTATTGCCATTATATATATATTTTGCATTTTTATATAAAAGGTTGATGATGAAAATCTTTCGTGGTATTTATCACTCAAAATTATTGACAAAGAAAGGAATTTATTAGCTGTTGATTTGATGGTACTTAATAGAAAGATTATTGGGGGTGGGGGACCCCATTGATAAAGTGCCAGATCAGCAGATTGACCGGTCGTGGTGTTTGACCGTACAGATGGTGTGTGAGAGTCTCGATCTTCTGGGCTTTCCCAGTTTCGATGTTTGACTGACCGAATTTGAGAAGTAATAATAAAATAATACTAGAACTCATATTAGCACTGGTACTGGTAGTTTAATTTAATTTAAAAACCACATTAATAATTATTTTTTCAGCCTTTTTTGATGAAATAATAAATAAAACTGGCTTTTTTTAAAACAAGAGCCAAGACCAGTGCCACGTGGAGAAGGGAAGCGTGCAGTCCTTGACCCGCTTTTGCTCTGGCAGGAGAGGGCACTATTACTGCCTCTTTTGTATTATTATTTAATTAACATGTCTTTAAAGAGTTTCTTTCTATCTTTTTTTGTATTTACGTGCAATAATAATTATAAATAATTAATGGAAACAGAGTTGGAAGCAGGGATTTGACTAATTATTATACTTCGTTGCAGTTGCACAAAGTACACTTTAGTGGGGAGGTTATATTTGGGGGAGAATAACTTGAATTTTTTACTCTGTTATAAAAAATACTCGTGACACATGATTTTGATTTGGGATATTTTATTACACATTATATATTTATATACTAATAAAACAATAATAAAAATCTTATATATAGTATTTGATTATAATTTTTAATATATTTTATATATTAAGTTTTTAAAAAATAAACTAAAATCTAAATGGATTTTATTTTTTGGAATACGTATTAAATTTTTATTGACGTAACAAGAGTAATATACAAATGTGTAATACTTTTTCCATCTAAAATTGAATGTCCCAAATTGGCTTACACAAATTTTAAGAAAATTGATTGATTTAGTTAATTTTAAACTTAATCCTATCAGTTTCTTGACAAATTTTTAACTTATTTTAAAATGTCTTAAAAATGAGACATTCACTTCCAGGCCATTAAAAATATAAATAAAGATATTCAATTTTGGATGAAGGGAGTAGAAGATTCGGAGTCCCTTTCTATTATATAAGAGTTTAATTTGTCTAAATTAAAATTGTACACCATAAGTAAATTTTTTATAATTGTAATAGAAAGTGTCACACAAAATGTGAATTTAAATATTCGAATCCTTTAGATTAATCTAATTATTTTAAATTATATTTATATAAATGCTAATTATCAAAGCGTCTAAATGTGATATGAAAGGTCATCCATCTCGCCAAAAAAAAAAAAAAAGAGGAAAAATCTGATACACAAATCCTAAGTGTAAGATGACAATGTATTAGAGGGATTAGTTGGAGATGATTGATTGGCCAGAAATTTTTAAATAAACAAATACTCTCTCGGTTCAAAATTAAATGTTGATATTTCTATGTTGAATTATTCAAAAATAAATGTCTTATTTTTTAAATTATTTAAAATTTTATTAAATCGATATTGTTAAGTGTAAAAATAAACTAAATTAATTAATTTTCTTAAAATTTATTCAAGTTAAAATGAGATATTCAATTTTAGACGGAGGTAGAAAATATTACCTTTTCTATTCCTTAGGAATATTTTATTTTATAATTGGAATCCGGAACGGTTGAACTTGCAATACACGATCGTGGAATATATTTATGCTTTTATTCCAGTGTTGGTATTTGTTGTCTCGAATCCTCTTAATTGCCAGCAGCTCAGGGCGTGGTTACAGAGACACAGAACCCCTTTTTCTTTTTTCGTATGAAAATTTAATTAATTGTACGAACATAAATTGAAAAACTAATAAAAGTTTATATAAAATAACTATTCCCTCCATCTAGAATTAAATATAACGATTTCTATATTGAGTTGTCCATAAAAAAGAATATTTTATTTCCTAAATTAATTAATATTATGCTAAGAACTTCATAATGTAACGTTTAATGTGAACTAAATTAACTAATTTTCTTAAAAATTCGTACAAGTTAAAATGAAACATTCAAAATTATAAACCGAGGGAGTATAATAATACTATTAACTTGTATAGAAACTTGTGTATTGCGCGGAAAGTCATTAATAATAGTTATACTATAAAGTATGAAACAATAAAATTATATTTAAAGAAAAATAATTTAACATGTCATCAACCACCCGGTAAAAAAAATTTTATTTAAAATGAAACAATGAAAAATACTCATGTATAATTCAATTATTTTTTAGAAAAATTCAATTAATTAAATTCATACTTTCTCTGTCTCTATTTATAAGTCATTAGAGCTAACTTTTATTATCATTAATTATAAATCATTAGTATTAAATTATTAGGTAGTTGATCGAGTTTTTGTCTTATTACCCATGTTTGAGCTATCCATCCCTATCTCTATCAAAAACTTTCTTCATCCTTCAAATTTTGCATAGATGGTATTTTAGAAAAAAATATTTTCTTAATTTAATAAAATAATGACAAGTGACTTATAAACAATGACTAAGGGAGTATTAATTAATATGTGTGTATATATTTATAAGATATCTATATATAGAGAAATGTTGTCGTGTGCGAATTTGTTTTTTGAAACGCCTGTGATGAAACTACGTTGTTTGGAGGGAGTTTTGGAAAGAAAAAAAATAATAATAAAAATTGCAACATTACTGCAAAGATAGGGAGAGACGAGAAGCAACTGGAAATCACTGGAGAGCAAAGCAACATCTTCCCCAACATCGGTTTGCCATGCCATTATATTCCAAAACACCTGTTTATTGCTCCACCGTCTTCCCCACCATGCCACCCTAGAACTCCAGATTTGCCAAGAGGCATCGCGGCAAGTTTGCTGTCTCCAGATTTGCCATTGCCACCACCTCTCCAAAGCTCTCCTCCGATTCCTTATGCAAATCACTTACAGATTTGATGAGTCTCGGTGATCTCCAAATGCTTCTAGTCTCTCCCTGTCTTTGCTGCAATATTGCATTTTTTTATTTCCCAAAACTCACCCCAAACGACATCGTTTCATCGGAAGCCTTCAAGAAAAAAAATTTCGCACACAACTGCTAGATGCACACTCACACACAACAGCATTCCTCTCTCTCTCTCTCTCCCTCTATATATATATATATCACTAAGGTTTATAATAAATATTTTCAAATTATATTGTATGTTAAGTCTAATATTTTGTATATTTTTTTAGTGGTGTCCGGGTCAATAATTTTTACCCTTATAATTATTTTAAATCAAGGAATAATGTAGAGTTTTAAATAATCTTAATTGAAAGATGACATAATCAAATTGTTTTAATTTTTTAACATACGCTTGGTTGTAGATAAATATCAAGCTCCCAAATTTTATAGCCCTCCAATAAAATAATATATATTACGTGATTATTTGATTTAAATAGATTTAAAGAAATACTATATCTACATTAATAGAAAAAAAAGGGGTCTTCTAAAATAAACTATTTGTTCTTAATAGATTTACTATATTTATTTTCCAAAAGCTAGATTTAAGTTAAATTTAACTAATTATTTAATTTTGTTAGGATTCTTATATTTTTTAAGCTCATGTATAAAAATTTGACATCTTCTTAATTTAAGTGAAGATTATTTTGTTTTTAATTTATGTGACGATTATTTTCTTTTTAAGTAATTTAATTAACCATATGGTTATAATTTATTTTTTAGAGATTTAAATCAATTAATTTCATATATATATATATATATATATATATATATATGAAAATGTTAGTGTGTGTAACATTGCACACACTAACAAGTGCAACCGTTAGTTAACTAACGGTCAAAGTTAACAGTCAACTATCTATTTTTTTAAAACAATCAATTAAAATTAAATCAAGTATCCCCAGGGATTTAGTTTATTCTTTTAGGGTTTAGTTTATAAAAAACATTTGAAAGAATAATTTTTTATAAAAGAATTTTTTTTTTTTTTTACAAGTAACCGTTAACTTTGATTG
>JAOXNR010000031.1:7288971-7340522 GCA_028571225.1 Parsonsia alboflavescens
AGATAAATAGAATACATATTAAATATTGTACTTCACTTATTTAATTATGAAGTAATGGATCCCGTTACTTACTAATACATAACTTCATAATTAAATATTGAGAATTACATATTATCTTGACACTTAATCGAATAAGTGAACATAATAATAGTAAATTCTAAATACTCAAATATAAATCTCACGTATGACATTTCTGGTCTAGAGAATACATACGTAATTACAGTCAATTAATAAATAAGATTATACCATTGATTAATATGTCACATGTTCAAGTCATTTGTCTCAACAAATACTTCTTATGTTTATTCTTAAATAGAATGTGATTCTCTATTTTCTAATCCATTAGTATCTCTATACTAATCATAGAGAGAAACATAAGCTAATCTTTACGAATTATTCTTGTCCAAAAAATAATTCAACGATCAGAAACACCTATTTAAATTATTCATACACAGAGATAATATCATATTAATTCTTACTCATAAAAATAAAATCTCTTAATAAATAATTAAGGATATAGGAAGACAATAAATAAATAAAATACTTTATTTATTAATAAGATAATTGTATGCTTTAGGGCATACTAATATAACAACTTTTTGTCCCCAAAAGGGCAAACCTTTTTCAACAATTGAACCATGACAAATCACCCAGAGAAGCAATTTTTGTCCAATAATTGAGGGATGATATTAGGTTAAATTTTCAACATCTCCTTAAGCTTAAGCTGATGAAAAGGAGCTAAGTTTGAACGGTTAGCATTCTTTTTTTATTTTCGTAATGCTTTCACCCATAATTCTCTTTAAATCATAGTTGTTTAGATGGACTAGAAATCTGAAGCTTGAAAGATCATTTCTTGTCAAATCTCATTATTTAGTTGTAAGAAACAAATGAACTAGAAGATGCCATAGAGTTGATGCAATAAACTTCCCCTGCAATGGATTCAAGTGCTGCAACATCCTTCAAGACATCTGTATGAGAAACTCCGGGAACTTTAACCACTTTCAGGGATTGATTTCTATTCTCTGCCCATTCTGATTCCAGAGCTAATAAGCTGATCAAGTTCACTGTACCATCTCCATCCCCATAAACGATTTCCGGTTGCTTATCAAAGCCATTTTCTCCATAAGACAATGTCTCTGGTGTTCTAACTCCGGTTCCAATTACACAAGTGACCGGCACTTCAGGGGCAGCTAAATTTTCAATCAGAGGCAAAGTTCGTGATTCGTACGGGTAAATTCTTTCTGGGCATCCAATGTCTTCAAGAAATTGTGCAATGTCATGTGAAGAGTAAGTAGCATTTTGTGAAATCACCAGTGTCTTTTGAGAGAAAACTTTAGGAGAAGGCATCAGCCATAGATTACTTTCAGAACTCCTCTGTTCTTCTCTGACTAGCAATGGATTTGCTAAGGGTATTCCAAGAGCACTTCCAGAAGCGAAAGTCAGCATCTCCTCAACTGTGCCACCCCAGGGAGCAGAAAGTGCAATGAAATGCTTGACATATTTTCGGCGCCAAGAAATGGTGTTCCGATTGAGTAGTTGGAGGACAAATAGACCTCCCAAGCTGTGGGATATTAGTATTACTGGCTTTCCTCCATTGGAAGAGCTTGCATTTTCAATCAATTGCTTTAGATCATATAAAAACTTGGAACCAACTCTGGATGGATGGCCTTCTGCTGCTAAACCGTATCGAAAATCATAGGGAGCACCATACAGATTTTGACCATCCACATATCCTATTCTCCCTAAAGACTTCACAAGAGGTGCCATGTATGAAGTAATGGCCCTGCAAAAAAGACATGCACTTGGCACTTAAACAATGCATTCATGTTAAATATCGGTCTCATTTGAAAAATTAAGAGGTCTTTTCAATAATAGGAGACGATCAACAATTTTTCACATACTCCCACCGGCTAGTTTGGGAGGAGAGAAATGCGAAGAAAAGAAGATAAGTGGGAGGAAAGATAGCAGATTTCTTATATTTGGGAGTTACTCACGAGTGAAGAACCGTGTACTTTCTCCCTCCTTATTGATAAGCCATTCGAGGGAGGTCACCTTTTTTTTTTTTTGACTCTAAACAATTCATCGTCGTAGTTAATGAATATTTTATTCATTTTTTTTCGTAAAATATTTTTTTATATTTCTTCATATGAAGGAAAAAAAAAAAACCTTTAATTTAATATTGACTTACAAAGAATGAGAGAGGAAGCTATTTAACAACTATGGATTCAGGCCGAAAAGTATCATTAAGTTCCACCATCCGCTCTAGAAGTATATATTGAACCACCATGGACTCGGGCAAAAAGTACCAAAAAATTTCTACCCGCTTTAAAAGTTAACTTGGATAGAGAGGAAATATGAACAGCAATGCTATGTTAAATTTTCATATGATTTAAAACAGATAAAGAGGGATTGTATTTACATACTTAATACGAGTACCCGACAAAAAGAATTGAGATCTTACTTGAGGTGAGGATCAAGATAAAGAAGGCATTCAGTGGAGCCAAAGTGTGGAACTCTAGTCTCTACACCAGGGGCATTGTGATAGTCATCGAGACGAGGGTCATAGTACAACATCATTCTCTCTGCAAAGCATTTGGTAAAGGGGCCTAATATCACAGATAAGTCGAACCATAGCCTAAACCAGCCCTCCTTTTCTTTCTTAACAGGATACAGCCACCGATTGCAGAGGAAGCTCGCAGGCTTGTACTCAGAAGTTAGCCTAGCTTCTAGTTGGTTTCCTCCATTTCCGGGTACCAAGATCAGAGGGTGCAGATTCGTTGTTGCTTGACACGTAAACAACATCATAGCCATTGAAAGAACTGCAGTGTTAATAATAATCCTCAGTCGTCCCTCCATTGTTGTGATGTATTATTATAATATAATATACTTCCCTTTTCAATTTTTTTTTCCTTTTCCTTTTCTTTTGAAGGTGGGAGGAACAGAAGAAGAAGAAGAAGATTGGCTCCATTTCTTTTGTTTAGAAAGATAGAAACTGTACATTTGTGGTGGAGAATGTGACAACGTTTTAAAGATAGTCCCCGCAAAGGTCAGCATTTCAATTATTTTTCTGTAGAGAAATGCTTCTTCTTGATACTTTTTTGGGTAAAACCGAAGGGCAAAGGTGTTCGGGCTCAGGCCCATCTCAGGTATAGCCTCGCTTATCAATTTGGGGTCCGGTCCAAAATGGAAATAAAATTAAAATTTAAGACGATTTATTATTATTATTTTTTAGAAAAGAAAGATTATCAAATCCACGTATACTAAGATTTATTTTTTAAAAAAACTATAAAACTAACAAGACTTAACAATTTAATTAAATACTATTCGTTCTATCATTATTTACTTTTTTAATTTAATAGATTTACATCCAACAAGCTCAATTGATAATAAAGATGATATGGAAATCAAATGGACTAAACTAGAAAGACACAATAAACATTGTATTTAATAAAAAAACAAATATTGATTTTTTTTGAAAAAAAGAAGGATTATTATAATAAAATATTTTTAAACGGACAATATTAAATCTTAACCAAGAATATCTATAAATATAAAATTTTGGTTAGCGAAATTAATTTGGGCCTATTATTTGGTAGAGATTTTTTGGCTTTGCGGTGGACCCAATTGAAATCCATAAATCAGTGCGGTTGGTGTGTGTCTAATCTAATTCACTGTGACCCAACAAATAACGTGTGAATTCAATAAGATCCTTCAACTACCCAAAACTGACTCCCCAAACTTTTACTTACTATCATTGGTTTTGTCACTACAAATTTCTCTCTTGAAAAGAAAACGTTCTCTTTCATCATTAATAATAAACATATACACGCTTTTACACGTAAAAGAGATATTAAATCTTAGAAATATTTTATCTAAATCAAATAATATAATATTTTATTAGATAATATAGAAGATGTGATAAAAAAAAAAGGGTTAGAATATTCGAAGCTATTAAAAAAAATTGTGGATCATAAGTAAATTACTAAATTGCTGCACTATTTTGACAATTGTCACAAATTATGGTTTTCTGTTTATAGTTTTTTTCTTAAAACATCAAAGGGTGTGATCGAAGCATAAAAAATGCATATTTAACATTAAAGATAATCGAAGGTTCTATTTAAAATATGAATGGTGTTATTTATGATGATGCGATAGATCTTCTAGAAGGTTTCAAGAAAACTGTAGCTTTCATGTCTAAAAAAATAATAAAAATAGAAGCCTGCGTTCTGAAGGTGTAAACGCAAGTAGTACAATACTAATACGACTACGAATGATAATTCAAGGCTTAGAATTTTCATTTAAATCAAATCCAACGGAGGCTGCTGCAAGTAAAATAGTCATGAAATTAATGGACTGGCGTTGTCATCGTGGACATTAGATTCGTAAAATTAAGGCTCGTAAAATGCACATGTTAAAAATACACGACTTTTCCGGTATACAAACTTCCTCCACATTTCCTAATAGTCAACCTAAAATCAATTATCTCCATATCCCTATTTAAATTTTAACCATGATTTTATATTAAAAATTCTTAACTTTAAATATGTAATAATATTGAAAATATCATATCTTTTCTCTCTCTTATTAATAATAAATATAATTTCCTTTTATTTTTCTTTACAATAAATGAAAAAAAATATTAATAAATGATAAAAATTAAATATATATAATAATTATAAAATAATTTATATTATAAAATAAATAAAACAATTTTAAATAACTTATATATTGTATTGGGGAACAAGTACTTCCTTGACTCCATTCACGACATGAGTCCTTTTAGTTTTAAGCTATAAAATAGTTTGACTTAAAATTATTTTAATATTTTGACTAAATAAATATTCTAACTTTTCAAAATTTTTAATGTATATATATATATATATAATTTTAAACAATTATTTCTTTTACATTCACTTATTATTCTCTTTTAACTTTTTTTTTGAAAAATTAATAATGGCATCCCATCATCTTGACATCTCTCGAGCTTGAATTTTAAACAAACAAATTATAATGTGAAATAAGACTAATATTACGCCAACATTTTTTGAGTACAAAATCAATGCCACTCATTAAAGAAAAAAAACAAAAGCAAAAAGTCAAAAATGGACATAAAAAGTGACAAAATATAATGTCAATTCACGTCAACTTATTGTTTCTTTATTACCATACAAGAAATGGGCCAATCTCGTCCCCTTCTCATTCTTATCGCTAAATTAGTGAGGGCAACGTCTATTCACCTCCGTGTCATCCATCTTCTTGGGAGTTCCTGCGCGGTGGGCTATGAAATAGTCCAAGCAATTGAAAAACCATCTCATGTTTATTATTCCATCGGATTCAAATTGAACGTATATATTTTTATTTTGAATTTTTAAAAAATAAATGTTTTAATTTTTAAATTAATTAAAAATTTTTTAATGAATTAGTATTTTTAAGTGTAAAATGAATTAAATTAGTTAATTTTCTTAGAATTTAGGTCAATGAAGATGAAACATTTACTTATGGATGGAGGAAGTACTTTTTTTTTATTATTTATAAATTACTAGTTATGATTTTGTTAAAATTAAAATAATATAAATATATTTTAAAATGTCTCCTATTTATGTTTCTTTATCGACCATTTGTGATTAGGAAAAAAAAAATTGAAATATAAATAATATGGTAAAAAATCAATAAAATATATAATAAATTAAAAATAATTAAGGGAATAATTTTATTATTATTATGCACTTTACAATAGCATGTATTAAAATAAATTAATATGCTGTTTAGAAATTTAAAAGAAAATCAAAATATAAATTTTGATAAGCCTTTTTATTCTAATTTATTCTTAATTTTTCAGTAAATTTAACTAAATTCAACTTGATATTTTTATGTTCTTTTGAACACCGAGTTATGAACGAGTAACTTTTTGAATAAGATAAAAGGTCGAGATACTTGTAAATTATTTGAATACTATTAAAAAAATTTGATATGCCGATTAAAAATGCAAACATGGATTTTCACCCCTTAGGTGAATGCTTATATGCATTGCGGAGTTAAGTAAACTTTTTAGCTAAAAAATGCCAGCCGTACGCTAATCATTTACTTCTCAAATGACGTGCCAGTGGCTTTCAAAATCTTATCTAAATAGCCAATTGTTTTCAGCTTCAGCAGCCCACGGCTTTGAAATTTTGGTTCCTCTCTCCATCTAATTCTTCTTTAAAAATACAAGTTGTTTGCGGTATCTGCCAGAAGATCTTTCTAATTCCTTTTCCTCCACCTCCTTCTCTGCAATCTCTTTTCATTTTGCAATTTTCTACTCTTCCAAGCGTGGGCATTCCATTAATTTGCAGTAGCTAATTTTGTTTCCGTATATTCAATTGGGTTTGGGATGATGAAAACCAAAGGCCACCAGAATAGGTTTCTGAGAATCGTTACGATCCCCCTCAGGGTATTGGGAAAAGCTAGGGATTTGTATGTGAGAAGCATAACAAATTACACGGAGAGGGGTTCCTGTTACGGTGGAAGTGCGACGGGTATTCCTCCATCGGTTTACGGAGTGAGCGTGCCCAGGAGTTACAGTGCGACTTCATCGAGGTCTGATTACGACAGTGAAGATTTCAGAGAACTCGTGAGAGCTGCTTCTACTCGGACTCTGGCCGAAAATATAGATCTGAGCTTGTACGTGCAACAAGAGATGAGGCGGCAGCGGCAGGAGCAGCAGAATTCGAGGGGTGGTGTTGGATTTCCGATGATGCCGCAGAGGAGTTGCAGTGTCGGCATGGCTAGAATCGATGAAGATAAACCTTGTTGTGCTTTTGGGGAAGAAATTGTGGAGAGGAATCAAAAGTTAGTGTATCCACGAAGTAAAAGTTACGCTGTGAACAAGAAAAGTCTTGTCCTCTGATCATCTTCATGATCCTCGTTTGATCTGCATATCTCCATTGGTGATTTTTGACTTCAATTGTCTGGCCTTTTTCTTTCTGTTTCAGAATGCTTTTGCTTAATTACTGGGGAATTTATAGTATTACGATTTGTTAATCGATACCATACATGTAATGTATAAAATGTTCATATTTGTAATCAATTGGGCAGGTTTTTTTTTTTGGCTCTATACTATACTTCATCATCGAAGGAAGTCTGGAATTTTAGATTTTGAGCTTCATTATTCATTTATTCTCTCCATGGCATTTCTATACATGAAAAGTTGAGATTTTATCACACCCCTGTGTATGCATGCCTCAATGATTGGGAAGTGAATAGTTGAGTTATGGATAGGATAGCCATTGACAAGAAAAAAAAGAAAAGATTTATTTATCTTTTGTGTACATGTCTAATTTTCTTTTTATACTTAATCTTATTTCGCCGTCTTTCAATTTGATAAGATTATTATGATATGCACTTAGGTTTTGCATACACACTTGACATAAATGTGACTGTTCTAATTACTTTCTCTCTCTCTCTCTCTCATAAATATTTCATTTTTTAAATTAGTTAAAGTTTTATTAAAAAATTAATATTATTGAGTTTAATAAAATGAACTAAGATAAGTCAAAATTAGACATTCAATTTTAGATAAAAGTAGGTATAACATTATGATATCATCACTTGAGGTTATTTTCATTATTTTGCTCTCCATATATAATCCTTTATTTTTACGACCTTTTTTCTCTTCGTCATGAGTCTGTATAGGATTGCTAAGGTGAGAATCTGAACTAATCCAATGAACTCTTGTCTGTCTTCATGTGTTATAATAACATTATAAACATCATATATTATGCTTGAAATTCATTGTTCTAACATAGTACATGGACCAAAATTAGCAAAATCCAGTGATTTTTCAATATTAGGTATGTTTGAAACTGAAATATATAGGCTCCTGCATTATTATTATACCTAGCACATTGAATTTCTAGAAAGTTTATCGGTCAAAGGGGGCTGCTTATTGCCTACAGAAGTTGAATTTGGCCACATTATAGTTAAATATATGTATAAAAATTAAGTTCGGGATTCCCATGGTACTTGGACTATTGATTTGGATGATTATGTGAGGATATTAAGGTTACCTTTCATTCGCTAAGAATGAAACTAATAAGAAATAGAAGAATGAAAATTTGTAGAAAATAACAATTAAAATGACTTAACTAATAATGTGGTCATTAAAGTTGTTAATTTTTTTAATTTGACCGTTGAATTATAAATCCTGTCAATTTAACCATTATACTTTGGATTTTAAGACATTTTAACCATTCTATGGTTGTTTGATAAAATAAAAATCATAAATATAATTAATCTTCCTTAATAAAATCAAGTAGCTTGACATATCACTAAGATTTTTCTTATCGACAAAATTAAATGTAAAATTTTACTTTATATCATGAAAATTATGTATCAATAAAAAAGTTATATAAAAGAAGAAATTGACTAATATTCTCTCGGTTAATATGAAAAATTTTGATGACATAAAAAGTTACATGACATTATCACTAAATAATGATTACATTTGTGATCATTATTTAATCGGACCACCATAGAGTGATTAAATTTTCTAAAAATGCAAAGTATAATAGTTAAATTAATCGATTTTATAGTTTAATAATCAAATTGAAAAAAAGTGAGAATTTCGATAGTCATATTATTAGTTAAGACGAATTAAAATTACAAAGACCTATTCTTTTTTTTTGGGAATGAAATACAAAAGATGGGAATTTTGGAATTGTAAATATTTACATTTATTTGATTGGTTTAATTGAAAAAGAAGTGGGAATAATTAATGAGTAAAAGACTATCCTACCTTCATTTATTTAGTTTATACTAGGGTTTATTTTTTATAAAGCTTAGTTTATAAAATATATTTACAAAAAGGTAAAATTTTTTAAAAGAATTTGTTTTTTCTTAAAATAAAAAAAGTTGACTTTCAGTTGATCATTAGAGACTTAATGGAATACAGTATAATTTGAGCTCCATTGTCCATAATAGCATTTCCCATTAAACTTATTTTCTAACATAAAAATCTTTCAGAATTAAAACAACTTAATTTCTTTCTTACTGTTCTAGTTAAATTTCTTTTGTACAATCCTTTAGAATAATTATAATATAATAATACTAAACCTATTGAAATTTTATTGTATATAACTTTATCAGATGAAATGTGACTATTTCAACATCTAGCCACCGCGTTGCTTGCTTATAAAAAGCCTTCGAATGCTTCATTCTTTTCCATCATCGGAAAAATTGAGAAATCTAATCTCATTCCTCCATCAAAAGTAGAATATGGCTTTTGCACGTGTAGTGATTCTCATGGTCTTGGCATCCATGTTAGCCATGGGCATGGCTCAAGCTGACAATAAGGAGGCAAACCACAACATATGGAGGCCATGACCACCTCGTATATGGTTACCGCCGTCTCGCGATGCAACTCAACCCCTACCTTCTAACTTAATTCAATCTAAGAAAGTCGTTGTTGGAGGGATTAATAATTGAAGTTTTGATGTTAACTATATCGATTGGGCTTTATAAAATGCCTCCTTTCCCATCGATGATAGTTTAAGTATACTCTTAATTGCTCTTAATTTTATCGATATTTTCCTACATGTTATATAATTGTATTCAATTATGTATTTTTTTTTCTTTTAGTGTTGAAGTAGGATTCTTCAAATGATGCAATAGTTCCTCATCGTGTATATTTGTTACCAAACTATTGAAGTTTTGTTACATGTGACCTTTGAAGGGTAAGAAAAATTGCAGATATGCCACAAGGTACCGGAGCTGGATTTCAGTTTATGCTTAGAGGGTTGCAGCCTCTCTTTTTTGCATATGGTGAAGCTGACGGTTTCAACTGTAGGAAAGGAACTATGAAGTTTTCCGTGACTCCGTGCATCCGTTTTTAAATCCTTTCTTTTTCCTTGGAAAAATATAATTTTTCCTATTTGTTATGATTTTTCCTATAGTTTATCCATTTCCTTTGTATTGATTTTTTAATTGATTAATTTCTTTCTATTTGTTAGCCAATTCAATTCCATGAATTTGATTTTGGTTTTGCAGTACTTCATCGTGTTATTTGTTTTTAATTTTTTATTGCACACCCCGTCTAATACTCAAGAAACATATTATAGTTATATTATTAAAATATAATAAAATAAAAAAGAAGAAGAAGAAAGAAAACCCTTACACTGGAGTACTTATACAAGACTTACTCGATTACTCCAATTAAATAATATTTCCCTCTTTCGAAAGAGAGAAATGAAAAATTTCATGATAAATTTTTCTTAAAAATCAAAGTAATTATGAGGGATAAAATAATTCAAAATGACTAAAATTATTTTTTCCTTAATAATGATGAATATCTAATTTGACAAAAACACTTTTTTATTATTTTTTATTTGAATTATTGGTCAATTTAATCCTTGAATTATATCAGTTTGACTGTTTTGGTCCTTACAGTTTTTTTTTACCTTTTTAGTCCTTAAACTATTTACTATTTGACCATTTTGGTCATTTTAACTGGTCAACGACAATTTGATCAAATAGTGAAAGATATTTAAGTCATTTTACTGTTAATGAACAGTGAAAGAAAAAAACTCAGATACTATTCATCTTCTTCTCTAGTAGTTTCCATTTTTTTTTCCTAGCATTGCATGCTGAAGATTAATTAGGGGATGTTTGCACTTAGTATCACTGTTCTTTGATCAGAAGGATCCAGGGTTAAACAACCTAAGAAAACAAAGCATAACATCTAAGAAACCAAGTCCATGAGATACAAAAGACAAAAGTGGAAAATGAAGGCTCGAGAGATCATGAATTCAATCAATAATATCCATCCACACAAAGAAAAGGTTTGTATGCAAAAGTCATACTAAATGTAAACATTCTCTAATTAATTTTCAGCATGCGAATGAGAGAAAAAAAAAAACTGCATGTCGCCGGAGACTATTAGAGAAGAAGATGAATTGTGCCCGATTTAGTTTTTCTTTTTTTCTCTTCCACTGTTCATGAACAGTAGCATAACTTAAATACTCTCTACTATTTAT
The DNA here is from genome assembly GCA_028571225.1 of Parsonsia alboflavescens. Taxonomy (NCBI): domain Eukaryota; kingdom Viridiplantae; phylum Streptophyta; class Magnoliopsida; order Gentianales; family Apocynaceae; genus Parsonsia; species Parsonsia alboflavescens. Next base: position 7,299,981 of record JAOXNR010000031.1, read on the forward strand.
TCAAACTGCTATTGACCCATAAAAAAGATTAAAATGACCAAATAGTAAATAGTTTAAGGACTAAAATTTTTAAAAAAATCTTTAAGAATCAAAATGATCAAACTAATATAATTCGAGAATTAAATTTACCAATAATTCTTTTTTATTTTAATAAAGTTATGGAAGGTACCAGGGGTAGCTAATAGCAATTAATCAAAATTGAAAGAAAAAGGAAAAGCAGTGCGCTTCCCTGAAGACCCCTGAAATTCTCTAGAATCTACGCGTGTGTCCGGAAGACCATCGATCACTGCTTCTGAACTGGGAAGCATCAGAGACCAGGAGGGAAAAAGGAAAGAAAATGGTAGAATTTTCATTAGCTAACGCAGCAGATTTCATCGATGAAGATGACGACATCGATGAAGAGCCAGGTGAGGAAATCGAATCCGCTCCTCCTCTCAATGTTGGTGAGGAAAGAGAGATCAGTTCCACTGGTATTAAAAAAAAGCTCATCAAGAATGGGATCAGTTGGGAGACTCCTGAAGTTGGTGATGAAGTTACTGGTATTTCTTTGAAAATTATTCAGATAAAATATTGATTTTGGCTTTGATTTTTGTTGGGTTTTTCTTTTTGTGTCTGTATGTATCATTTTTTCTTACTGCAGTTCATTATGTGGGTAAGCGCCTGGAGGGATCGGAATTTGTTTCGACACGGGATAAAGATGAGCCTCATACTTTCAAGCTTGGGACTTGTGAGTTTTTTGTTTATTGTTTCTCATAGGAAATTTTATTAATTTGTAATTGTCTTTCGGTTTGTGTAAGCGTGTAAACTTTTTGCAATGTAGTTTTTATTGTGTTTTAACTTTTACTCTTGGTTTTGGGTTTCTTTGAGAAGAAGTTGGTATAGTTTAACCAATGGAATAATCTATTATTTGATTCATGGTTTCTCAAAAGGTATTGAGTGTATTCTTCTTTGTCTTTTTACTCCGCTCTTATTAGGCCAATTAGTTTCTGGATTAGATCATGCCATTGCCACAATGAGGACAGGGGAAATAGCATTGTTCACAATTCCTCCTGAATTGGGATATGGAGCAGCAGGTCATAATTGTGTTTCACCACATTCTTCCATCAAGTTCGAAGTAGAACTTGTTTCGTGGATCACTGTGGTGGATGTTTGCAAGGATGGTGGAATAATCAAGAAAATTTTGGAGAAGGGGGAGCAGGTGGGGCCTCCTGGAGAGTTAGATGAAGTTAGAGGTACCTTAAAATTGTAAATAGATTGTATAGCTGGTTCAGTCTTCAATGTGTGAATTTTCATCTACAATTTTTATGGATGGGCTGTTGAGCTTCATTTGTTGTTCTGTCTAAGAATGATTAGCCATTTGTTCTTCTTGACAGTGAGGTATAATGCAGTTCTTGATAATGATACTGTTCTTGCAAAAACACCTGAAGAAGGATTGGAATTTCATGTCAAAGCTGGTAAGAGGTTTGTTAGAGTTCTAGTTTACTGTTTAACACACCAAGAAAAGAAAATCGAAGCTAGAGAATAATGGGAAAAATGACAAATTTGCTTCTGTTAGGTCATCTTTGCCCAGCATTACCCAGAGCAATCAAGACAATGAAAAGGCATGAGAAAGTCAAATTAATTGTGCAGCCTCAGTGTAGGTCTTCACGCACTCTTTTCTTCTGTTTAATTTTCTTTCCTATGTTTGGCAGAAAACATAAATTGGTCATACCTAACCCTACTACATTCTGCGGTGAATTGCATTGTAGATATTATTCCTATCAAGAGTTACTTTATGAAAAATTATGCTAACCAAGTTGAGTTGCATCATAAGCAAGTGACAAATTCAAATCATAAACCCCCTTGTTTCCATCTAATTAATTTGATTTGGAATATGTGTCTTCAATTCTATTTCTTAGTGTGAAATGATTAAAGATTGTTTTTTTTATTCATCTGTTTTGAAGCAGTGAAAATATTTTCATCCACCTAATACTCATTTATTGCCAAACAACTTTGTAGTATGATAATGCCATCTGTTCTTTTTCTCATGTGCTGATAATTATTGAATTTTTCATAAATTCCTGAAAGATCTTCTTTGGAGTTAGTTGCATGATGTAGATTCAATTTAATTTTGGATTTGCTTTAACATATTGTAGATGCATTTGAAGAGGGAAAGGATTACAACTCTGACTTTTCTTCATCTCACGCTAACTCCATTTTGAGGATTGATTTGGAATTGTTGTCCTTCAAGGCTGTAATTGATGTCACGGGTGATTCAAAGATTTTGAAGAAGATCTTGAAAGAGGGTGAAGGCATTGTCACAGCAAGTGAAGGTGCTTCTGTTAGAAGTAAGTGGTTCATAAGCATGTCCTACTCATGCATTATCTATTATGGTGATGAACTGGACACAGGAAATTGTTTGGGAAGATTTCTATTTTCAACTCTAAATTTTTCAATTGATTGTATAAGGAACATAACCAATTCATGTAGGTTTTGAAACTTACCCATCTGTCAGATGGTTACTTCTCGAGAAACTATGGCTAAAACATGGTGTGCTTTTAGTCTGGAATTTAGTGAGAGATTTAGGGAGTAATCTTGGATATGCTAAAAATGTAGTATAATTGAGGATTGGTGTTTAGCTCAATTTTCTTAATAAGCAGTATTGCATAGCTGAAGGTCTAGCAATGAGCTGTTCTATGAACAACTCTACCTATAAGGAAAAAGAATTAATATGCTAATGTAAGAAGAAGAGATGACTGTTTGCTGCCGTCACCTGTTGGATCTACAGGGATCAAAAGAAGTAGGTCTTGGATTATTGATATTGAAGAGCTCTGTCTTGGGTTCATCAATGGAAAAGATGCCGACTAATTTTCATGTTTAATGTAGGATGAGGAAACCTAACTCCAGAATGAATTGAAATTTGTTTTTCTTTCTAAATTGGTCAAACTAAATTTGACGGATATAAATCGTGATAGATCCTAACAATGGATGATCCTCATATAAGAATTTATGTGTGCTGTTACTCCTTATACTTGTGCTGAGCATCATTTTGAGTTGAGTTCACTTTTTGGTAATTGGCAATACCCTATATACTTTGGAAGCCCATGAGCTGGCTCATTTAATTTAATCTCCTTCATTTCTTTGTTGTTTTATGCATCACTGTTTTATTGCAGTTCGGTATACAGCTATGCTAGAAGGCGGCATTGTCTTTGAGAGAAAAGGTGTTGATGGAGGAGAGCCGATGGAATTTGTTACTGATGAAGGTGATTGCATTTGAGTCATTCTTTTTGATTTTGGCACCAATCTCTTTCGATGATATAATGAAGCATTCATGTGGGAGAGATGAATTGTGGTCTTATAAATTGTGACTAGTTAGTAGAATTGTCTCATAGTTTTGTTGTTTTCCACGTGCATTGGGTGTTCTTTCTTTTCCCCCTCTTTTATTGAGACAATTTTCCTCCCTACATCTTTAAATTTTCACATAGATTAAGAAAACATGAAATGACATATGATCTTAGACAAAAAAGACTGAGATACCTTTTTGGTTGATGTAATCTAAGATTGAAGTGTTACACCTTGTTAACTCTTTCTCCTTGCAAAGAGTAAAAATGCAAAAGTCAATGATGTATGGGGGAGAAGACCAGATTGTATTTGGTAGTTTTTTGATGGTAATTAAAATCGAGTTCTTCAGAAAAGAAAGCCCATTAGTATATATGATTTATTGGACCAATGAAGGATAAAGGTGAGGTTTGAAAAAAAAGTATAAATATTACTCCCTCCGGTTCAAAATGTAGGTCGCTTTAGACCTTAAAATTTGTTTCAGAATATAGGTCACTTTACAAAATTTCATAAGTATTTATTATACGTTTTTCCATTCTCACCCCTGTGGTTATTTCTTTCTCCAATTTCCTCAATTGTTTGATTGAGGGTGTTTTTGATATTTTGATAAAATCAATGTGAAAAGACAAAAAATGACCTACATTATGAACCCGAGGGAGTATCTTGATTTCGTTTAAGTGAGATCAAGATAAAATTTGGCCAATGTTTGTTGATGATTTTTGGATAGAAGGAGTGTTGTTAAGCGTGGTAGGATGTGTTGTCATGCAAGTTTGTCCTGCTGAAACTGAAAATCAGGGCTGTTGCCTCTGTTATCTTACAATCAGGATACAGATATCTGATTCTGCAATAATTTTTTGTGAATGCTCCTATAGGTAGTTCACTCACGTATCTGATGTAATATTTTTCCTGGTGTATTATATAATTTAATAAATGTGAAAATAGATGATTTGAAACTCCTCGTAATCCACTTTCTGTTATGTCACAGAGCAAGTGATTGCTGGGCTAGACCTAGCTGCTACAACAATGAAAAAGGGTGAAATTGCATTGGTTACAATTCATCCTGAATATGGATTTGGGAATATGGAGGTGCAGCAGGATCTTGCAACCATCCCTCCATGCTCAACAATAATATATGAAGTTGAAATGTTAGAGTTCACAAAGGTAATTTTCTGTCAATATCATAGGGTTTTCTGTTGTTAAGGCTCGGAAGTTATGTTAATGTGATGTTTACTGCTTGCTTTTCTTTCACTACTTTATTTATTTCACTATCCTTCTTCATCTTCTTGTTGCATTTATACCTTCAATTTCTTGGAGGAAAAATCATAATCTCATAATATTTTATATTTTTCATTTCAATACCACAATACAAGATTGGCTCACTGAAAACCTCATCTAGTTGTATATCATCAAACTCCTAAATCCCTTACACAGACAGATCACTCAAAATGCCTTTTTGGTATCTGTACTGCCAAAAGCTAAGATTTAAATTAAAAAAGTCCTATTAAGAGGTGATGGTCCTAAAGATATATGACCAGAGCATTTACTTTATTTGAATTTTCCTGTATTTATGCATAGATTTTGCATCGCAAACATGTTGATTGCATGACTGGGAGTTTCCATCTTATTCGTGGTATTTTCTGACCTATTTTGCTAATGATGTGAACCCAGACAGCACTGAAATTGTTTTATTGATATAGAAGTTTCTAGCCATGAATAATCAAAAGCTACAAAGTAACTTATGCTTCATGTAATATTTTATTGCTGGTTATTGACATTATTCCTCTCATTGTTTTGAACCTCGCCCTTTAAACATGGAATCTGCTTATAAATGTCTGAAGTTCAATTCTGTTCCCCATGGTCACGTTTGATTTCCAAGTCCAGCAGAGACATAAAAAGCTTTCTTGATGATAAAAAGCTTGGGATGGTTTCCTGTCATTTAATCTTTTCTATTGATGAAGCTTCATTCTCAAATTGTTACTGTTTTGGGAAAAAGGATAAGGCACCATGGGAGATGAGTGATAAAGAGAAAATAGAAGCTGCTACAAGAAAGAAAGAAGAAGGCAACGTACTGTTCAAGAACGGGAAGTATCAGAGAGCTCGAAAGAAATATGACAAGGTATCTTGGTTGACCACCCTTCTTCAGGAGGGTTCTGCATTAATGAACCTTGGATTTTACATTGCATTTACCTTTTCTTTGCAAGGTTGTGGATTTTGTCACTGAAGATGGATCATTTAGAGATGATGATCTGAAGCTAGTCAACTCATTGAGAGTCTTGTGTTGGTTGAATGGTTCAGCTTGTAGCCTCAAACTGAATGATTTCCAGGAAGCTGAAAAGCTATGCTCGAAGGTGGTGTATGGAAATAAAATCCTTAAATGAATTCTTCACCTTTTTCTTTCTAAGTTTGTTCCTGCAAGAAGGCTTAAATTTTGAGTTGCAATAAGGGTGTACAATTGCCATTGCTCAGGTCCTTGATGTTGAGTTCTCCAATGTTAAAGCTCTTTACAGGAGAGCTCAAGCTTATATAGGCAATGCTGATCTTCACTTGGCTGAATTGGACATCAAGAAAGCACTAGAAACTGATCCAGAGAACAGGTGTGCAAATACTTACCTTTCATTTGGTCAACTTGAATATAGTCTTTTTTAACGAGTTCATGTTGATTGCTCTAGTAAACTTCTGCTATAACGGAGTACTTCTTTATGTTTTTCACACTGGTGTCTGATTTTTTAGAGAGGTGAAGCTGCTGCAGAAGAACTTAAGGCAACTTCAAGCTGAGACTAACAAAAGAGATGCAAAGCTTTATTCAGCCATGTTTTCAGGCATGAAAAAGGCTACTTCTCCAGCAACAAAGGTCAATTCCCATTTTCCATATTTTGACTTTATCAAATCTTGAGGTTTTTAAGACTAATGTTAGGTGTTACTTCATATAGAACAGTATGACTCTCTGGTAACTGCAGGAACTAATATCCCAAGAAGACAAAGTGAATTGAGAGAATAAAATGAATGAAGAAACTAAAAATGACAGATGAATAATGTACTTTTCTATTAATAAACTAAAGACAGATGCAGCTAGCTAATACTTGTTGATTGTTGGTATATGTTACTGAAACCACCTTTCTCAGAGATTGAAACTTGATAATGGAGAGGAGAAGAAGATGATTGAAGATGTCATTGCAATAGAAATGGAAAAGGCTGCAGTCAATTCAGGGTCACTTGATGAAGGAATGACGGTAGATTCTTGCTGAATTCTTGTTAAGAGGACATCATATGGACAAAGCACAACCAGGGCATAGATGAAAGAAGTGCCGTGGATCTGGGCTGCTGGGAATTCACAGGGATGTTGTTTTTGAAAAATCCCTGTCTTTTTTTTTTTTGAGAAGTCAGCATTTTTACACTAACTTATGATACCATGTATATACTAACACCATTCAAACTTTAGAAATGTCTCAGTTTATTAAATCTTTTATTCCATCCATTAACCTTCAAATAACTATCTACTATGCCCAGAGTATTATGGCAACACAAGAATTTCTCCCTTAGAATAAACAAAATTTCCATTCACCATTAGGACAAGAGACGTGAATATGAAATACATCTGTGTTCTTCCGTCCGCGGCCTTGATGGAGAGACGAGAATGGTTGGTTAGACATTTTGCAGAGATAGTTCCCATAGAAACTATCTTTGTTTTGACAGTTGAAGCAGTTTAAAGTTGGGAAATAGTAATCATAAAGGTAAAGTTTCTAGAAAATCGAATGTACTTCCTTCATCTTTAAATATGAGTTACTTGGATTCACTTTTTTTGTCACTAAAAATATATTTGTTGTTAGTTTATTAATTATTTTATCGATTTTATTTATCATATTACCATTCTCTCTCCCTCTTGCCTAATTATTTGTAAGTTTAATTAGAATCATAAATATGTGCATTTTAAGAGAAAAATTGTTACCTTAATTTTGATAAAATGAAGGTACAGAGTAACTTTTATTGTGATATTATTATTATTATTAGGATGAATTTATTATTTAAAGGAGGAGTAATTGGATATTTTAATACTTTGGTCCTTAACTTTTTTTCTTTTTCCTATCACGTTTGGTTTTCAAATAAATTATGATTGGACAACTTTATCTTAAAAACAATCACTCCAAAGGTTCAGTTAATGACCGTTTAACCAAATTAATGGGGAAATATTACACTATTCAAATGATAAAAAATGAGAATCAACTAAAACCTTCCTGAGCTAAATGTCAGTTTCTAACTTAGCAAGAAATGAAATTTAGTTGAATTAGAAACTTGAATTTAACTCAATAATATTTCCATTAATCTCCATTTCTGATCATTTGAATAGTATAAACTGAATATGCCCCAATTAATTTGATTTTTTTAAAAAAATAAGATTAGAAGGATAAAGTTGTTTAATCATAATTTGTTTGGAGACTAACGTAACTGAAAAAAAGTTGAACTAAAATACTACTATCTCCGTTCCACAATATAAGGAGTCAGGTGTCGTATCACGTAAATTAAAAAATATAAATATATATTTATGATGTTTAAAATATCTTTTACCTTTCATATTTATAATTATAACTATGATTAAATAAAGAATAAAATTTTAAAAAAAACAATAAAAATATATTTTAAATTATAAAATAATTTATATTGTACCATTAATAAAAATAAAAAATTAAAACGATTTATATTTCGAAATTTTGAAATGGAAAGACTCATGGAATCTAAAACGTCTAATCTCTCTTTAAAGAAGACAGAATAGTCACAAACAAACGAACTTTGTCTTGTCATTAATAATTTTACTATATTCGAACTCGTGTCTGCCATTGGTGAGAAGTAATTGCAATCAAATTCTCGTCCCTACCAAAAATGGAGAAAATCCAGAACAGACTCGTGTTTCTCTTTTCTTCGTCGCCCTTTTAATTTTTCTTTTCTTCTTTCTGTCTGACTTTGAGAAACTCAAATCTTGTCTGTTATGTGTTAGTCAATCTTGTTGTTCCGTTAAGGATATAAAAAAATAATATACTGATTTAATCAAAATATTAAAGGCATTCTCAATCAAACAATTTAGGAAATGAAAACAAGAAATAATCACAATGATAAAAATGAAAAAAGTACAACAAATATACAAGAAGTTTTGTAAAATGATCTATATTATAAAATAAATTTAAAAATCTAAAACAACTGGAGGGAGTAGGATTAATTTCTATACATCTCTCAAGGAAGACGGAGAATAGAGAAATGTAAGGACATTGAATAAAGGATGCAGTACTCCCTTCGTTTAAAAAAAAAATGTCGTTTAAAGTAAAGAATTTTATTTCAAAATGATTATCGTTTACACAATTGTATGATTGAATTATTTTTTTTATCCTTTCTTTATCAAATTTCATTTTAATATTTTTCAATGTAATTAACTACACTGCACATCTCAATTTTTAAATTAACCAATAAAATAAATCAGAGAGGAGAGAGAAGGAAAGAGAAAATAAAGGACGAAAGAAGATTTGAAATGCAATTCAAGATAAATTAAAGAGGGACAAATTTATCTTAAATGAATAATATTATGATTATTTTAATTATAGAGAAGAATTATTAAATGACATTCTTTTTTAAAGATAGAGAGTATTTCCTACGTATTTTCTTCAATAATTCAAAATAAAGTTCCTCAAATCCATTATTATTATTCTTTTAATAATTGACATCCAGATCAGGTTTTCACACACACATTTATTATTCTACTCAGGCTGTAAATGAGTCGAGTTGAGCCGAGCTTGAATCTCTTAGGCTTAGGCTTGGTTTGTTTATATTTTTTTAGACTCGAGCTCATTCAAGCTTTAAAATTCAAGTTTGAACTTAACTCGTTAACCATTGTGAAAGGCTCGGGTTCAAGCTTGAACTTGTTTAAATACAGTAAAAAAAAAGTGAAATGTTTGAGCTCGACTGGAATTCAAACTCAAATTCGTTTAAACTCATTTTTGTGTATTAAATTTTTTTAAAAGCTTAAAAAAATAATATTATTTATTATATATAGTAGATGAATAAATAAAATATATTATATAAAATAAAAAAAATTATATATTTAATATATAAGTTATCATGAATTCTATTATGTGCACCTGTATATATCATTAATGAAACGACGTTGTTTCATGTGTATATAATAGAATTCTTGTACAAGTTATATTATATATAATATTATAAAAAAAATATTATTTATATTAAAAGTACATTGCGATCATAATGAATCAAATACCTATGAATTAAGCTCGATTCATTTAATAAGCAAATCAAACCTCAGCTGGATTTAATTTCAGATAAAACGAGCCTCAATTCAAACTTTTACGGAGTCGAGCTGAAGGGAAGCTTTCCCGAAGCGTGAGAGCCCCTATGACGATCCAGACTCAGGAGCAAAGTCTTTTAGTGCAAAATTTACTCTTCCGAAGTGGACAGGAAGACCACCATGTCTATCCATTTCTGCAGTATATTTCCTCTGCTACTTGTTCTGCAACTTTGTTCTAAGCTTACCTTGGCCGGTTCTATAGTCAAGTTTCTTCCAGGTTTCGATGGCCCTCTTCCTTTTGAACTGGAAACTGGGTGAGATGCATCACTACCGTCTGTTTTTCCATATCAAATCTGTGTAATTTCTTGATTGTGGTGTGGTCTAAATAGTAAAAGATGGTGGTATTTTATGATTGAATCTCAGGTATATAGGTGTAGGGGAATCAGATGATGTCCAGTTGTTCTACTATTTCATCAAGTCGGAATCTAATCCTGAAAGGGACCCTGTTTTGCTCTGGTTAACTGGGGGTCCCGGTTGCTCTACATTATCTGGGCTCGTTTTTGAGATAGGCAAGTCTTTGGCTTTTCCAGATTTCTCTGCAATCTACTATTTGAGGGAGAAACAAGTATTGTCTTAATCTTGAACCTTGATTTTTGATAGATCGGTAACACGTTGACTCCACAGGACCCATAAAGTTTAAGGAAGTCCGGTACGATGGGAGTTTGCCCAATTTTGTGTTGAATCCATATTCTTGGACCAAGGTAATTAAGCACAGTATTTATGGATATTTCATATCCCTGTCTGTATCCTTGAAATATTGAGCTGAAGTTAAAAAGGGAATGTAAATGTCAGTTTGCCAGCATAATCTTCGTGGATGCTCCGGTGGGAACTGGATTTTCATATGGGAATACTCCAGAAGCTTCTCACACTATTGATATACAGGCTTGTGATCAAGACTATGAATTTCTCAGGAAGGTACCTCACATTTCATTCTTCAGCAATCTAATTCCGTGAAGGGCAGTCCCCAAGGAGATTCTTTTTCAGTAAACAAATCCTGTTTTACATTTGCAGTGGCTAATTGATCATCCAGAATTCATCTCAAATCCGTTCTATGTTGGTGGAGACTCATACTCAGGCATCACAGTTCCCATTGTCACTCAACTTATATCAAATGGTAAAGATTAAAGACTTCAGCTTTGCTATATGTTGGGAAAATGCTTTGGTCTAAATTTTGTATTATGGTGAAATGCAGGAAATGAAGCTGGAATTCAGCCAAGGATTAACCTCAAGGTTTGTTTGTGATTACACATCCATCTTATTTATGGTTTCTTCAATCACTAATATTCTGCCACCATCAAATGGATTCAGGGATACTTACTAGGAAATCCATCTTCAAGTCCAGCAGATACTGATTATCAGATCCAGTTTGCTCATGGAATGGGGTTAATTTCTGATGAACTCTATGAGGTGCACTGTTCTTCCAAAACCTCCCAATGTTCAAGATTTCTCCCTTTTCATGATTGAAATTGTATAAATGTTGTCCTAACACATATTTGCTCAAACAGTCATTGAAGCAAACCTGTAATGGAAGATATCATGATATAGATCCCAGTAATGCAGCCTGCCAGCAAAATATGAAGACTTTCCATCAGGCAAGAAATCATTTCTTTCGGAAAATTATTCATTTGATCTTTTATATTGAGCTTCCAAATGAATGAAAGTTGTGATTTGACATTTATGCAGCTGATTGCTAACATTGACACTGCACACATCTTGGAGCCAAGTTGTCCTTTTGCTGTAAGAAAACCAAGCAAATTAATACTGGGTGGTAGCAGTAGAGCTTTACATGAAACTTCCCATTTGAAGCTTCAAGAACTGAGGATTCATTCTCCATTCAAGTGTCGCGTAAGACCTTCAATTATACATTACTTTGAAATAATCCTTCCTCCCAGTTTATACCTAAGATCCTTGAATTAATCCATAATATATATATCTTCTGGTTAATGTAGATTGACGGGTATCGGCTGGCTTATCACTGGGCTAATGACAAGGGTGTCCAAGAGGCTCTTCATGTTCGAAAGGTAAGCAGCTGGTATAGATTTTTAAGTACCTCAAGAAGATAAATTTTCATGCACCAAAAAAATTCTTAGAGGTTAATAAGCAAGCAACATCTGGTGTGACCATGTTATTCTTGTCACAGGGGACAATTGAAGAATGGATACGATGCCAGCAGGGGAAGCTAAATTACACAAAAACAGTTACAAATAGCCTACCGTTCCATGCAAACCTCAGTACGAAGGGTTACAGATCTCTTCTATACAGGTTCGATACCTAGCTATATATAAGTTTTGAATACCTAAAGAGTTTTTTTCCATTCATATGTAGAGCTTGAATTACTAGTGGTTGTTTAACATGTTCTCGAAGTGCAATATTTCAGTGGTGACCATGACATGGTTGTTCCTCATTTTGGAACTCAAGCCTGGATTAAATCTCTAAATTACTCCATAGTTGACGATTGGCGACAATGGATCTTCGAAGGCCAAGTTGCTGGGTTAGTTCAAAGCTAATTGAGAGTAGTTACTTGTATCTAAATTGATAGGCAACAAATGAAGCTGTTGTTGATTTTCTTGCAGTTATACAAGGACTTATGCTAATAGAATGACCTTTGCCACTGTCAAGGCAAGTTCAGTAATTTTATTACAATTCTCTTGGGTTTTTAAGTTTGATTGTTTTTCTTTGATTTGAAACTGCAGGGAGGAGGCCACACTGCTCCAGAGTACAAGCCCGCTGAATGTAAAGCCATGTTTGGGAGATGGTTAGCTTCAGAGAATCTATAAAAAGTTTACTGTTATAATATGAGGAATAATTCTAGTCATTCATCCATGGGATGGGATGAAGAATAAAGGATATACAAAAAGAAAAGGAAACCATGGGTCCTTCCTCCCTTACCAAATAATAAAGCCTGATTCTGTTTAAGTATACATTTTTGTTTAATGTGTTTCATATTTTTTGGAAATAATATTGAAGACTTCTTTATAGAAATAAATCTCTTAAAAAAACTTTCTATATTAATTCTAGTTTCTAAATTTTTACTCAAAAACTCTTCTATTTGACCAAGAAACTTTATATAATTATATAATCATAATAGTACTCTAATAAAAGATATATTAGAGAAATAATTTACTTTCCCTTCAATCTTAAGAATCAGTAGCATGGCATAACTCGAAATTATATTCTTTCACTGTATTTGATAAATTTCAACATAAAAAATTGTCAAGACTTAAAATTTTAGTGGGTTTTTTTTTTAATTTTTTTTTAAAAATATGTTGAATTGTTTTGTTTGATATTTGCATCGAAATAAAGAATTCGGTTTTTTTTTAGTCGTATCCGGCATCAAGATTAGAATTTGTAGGAAAATCGAGTCAAATTCATAATCTACGTTATAGATGCCTTTTACTTTCAAACCATTCAGACCTCGATTGAGTGCATAAAGAATTTTCTTTTATTTGGTAAGATATGAATAAATTTTTAAAGAACAAAAGAAATCAATCAAAACATTTTTTTTTTTGTTTGATAATACACAAAATAGTTCAAAACAACTAACCTCAAATGCATATAAACTTAGATAGCATAATTTTCCTAAAAGAAAATTTGGAAATAAGTATTGTCCTTCTTGACTTTTGGGGCCTGCTCCGCCACTGGAGTATGTATGAGAAACATGAATTATTAGAATTTTGACAAATTATATAAGAATTTGAACTTTTAATTAATAGATTAATTTCCCATGTTAATTCTTAAAATTTATTTGAATGTAGTCTCTTTCTTTTTATATATTTTTTAAAGTAAAAAACTTATTATGTTTCTAAGAAATACAATTTTTTTTTTCATTGTCGTCTTCCAATAAACTGGTAGAAGAGTTAAATAAAAAAATAGTAAAGTATCAAAAATTTATTATAAAAATAATTTTTTAGGCAAAAATAGTCTAAAAAATATATTTTTCAGCCAAAAAAAATCCATAAAGTCGTCTGTAAAATGATATGTACGCTAAATTAAAAAAAAAAAATATTTAGACTTCCATAATCAAGAAATAAGCATTTACCGGATTAAATAGTGGATTTTCTCAAACTTATTTATTTGAACCTGGGGTCAGAATCCGTAGAGATTGACAGATGACGAATAGCTGGCGTTGTTGAAGTGCAAGCTTTGGACGGCGAATCATTGCTGAGGGCCTCTTGCCGTACTTTGAAGATTTTCTTACTTTTCTTGTTCCAAAAACTCCAAAAATTAGGTAACTTGTCTGCATCAAATTTAGTACTCCCATTTTTGTTTTTAATTAGTAATATTCAGATCAATTTATATACATTTTAATTGTTTTTCTATAAAGATTAGAATACGTAGGATGATTGAGTTAAGCTTCTGACATATAGAGACTTATATTCGAATCCTTTGTAGTATATCTAATATTTCTATACTAATTAGACTTTACTCTAGAGCAAATGTTCTCAAAGATAAATATAATTTAATAATGTAGATTAAAGCCAAAGATATAGTTTAAAGTCAAAGATATTTTCTTAACTTTTATTTAAATATTAAAGAAAATATTTAATTTCAAGTGGAAAGATTACAAATTGTTGCACTAGTTTTAGGCTTCTAATTTTGGACCTCCTTTTTATTTTTTTGTAATATTTAGTCGGTTCTATAATGTAATACTTCAATTTTATATGAGGAAAATAAGTATATTAGTATGTTTAATTTAAAATTAGCATACATTAATTTTTTTCTAGCATATCATGTACATAAAAACATATAAAAATAAAAATATAATCTTTAACAAAAGTTCAATTTAAAAATTTGAGCAGGTTTTTTTTTAAATTTTTAAATTTTATTTTTATCAAATTGTTCGGGTCAATCTCAACATTCTACTTATCTAAGAGGATATAGGTGAGATTCGAATCTAAAACTTATGATTTGCCCTCGTCACTGCATTCGGTGAGGAGTATCCCCAAGGGATAAAAGTTTGATCAAGTTATTAAAATATATAAATCTTGCAAAAAAATTCCTGAACCTCTTTTTGACCTTGAGGGTTTCACTTGTACGTCACTGACCCATCTGCATTTTCTTTCATGATATTAGAAAAAAGATCATCGTCATACACGTAGTCATTAAGTAGTCTGAAAATTTTACACATGTTGGGAAAGATGAACCAATCGCAAGAATTAATATCGCAAAACTTTAATAATAAATAATTTTTTTAATTAATATAAAAAATTTAATTAGATGAACCAATCCTCTGTCACTATGTATAAATCATTATTATCATTTAATTAGATATTTAACCCCTTTTTTTTGTACAATTTCTATTACTCTTCTTGGTTAGATATCCGAAAGCAAGTAAGTATTTTGAAATGGGGATTAAAGGATATTTTGAGAAAAAAATTTTAATTTTTATAAAATAATTATTGATAATTTATATTTGATGACATGAGTCATGAAAAGAAATTGTTGCGGAGATTCCGATATTGCCACCCTTGTGAAAGATCAAAACTTTCTAGTACCAAAATTTACTTTCCAGGAGAAGAAGATGACAATACTGAACATCTCTATCCATTTCTGCAGTCTGCTTTCTCTTGCACTGCTTCTGCAACTCGGTTCTAAGCATGCCGTGGCTGGTTCCATAGTCAAGTTTCTTCCTGGTTTTGATGGTCCTCTTCCCTTTGAACTCGAAACAGGGTGAGTATTTGCCTGGTTAATTAGTTTCTGTTTTTCCGTTGAACTCGAAACAGGGTGAGTAATGTGTATTGCATGAATGAATGAATCGTTCAGGTATATAGGAGTGGGGGAATCAGATGATGTGCAGCTTTTCTACTACTTCATTAAGTCAGAATCTAATCCTGAAAAAGACCCTCTTATTCTCTGGCTAAATGGAGGTCCTGGATGCTCTACATTATCTGGTCTGGTTTTTGAGATAGGCAAGTCAATGGGTTTCAAGATTTTTTTTTTTTTTTTAACCCCTTCTACCGCCGTCTTTTGATGGTTCTCTGTCTCAATGCTCAAAGGAACGAGAATTTTTGATGAAATAAGTGGTTAACTTGTGGTGGACTCTACAGGACCCTTGAAGTTTAAGGAAGTCAAATACGATGGGAGATTGCCCGAGTTTGTAGTGAATCCTTATTCTTGGACTAAGGTAAGCTCTGTATTGAATGACAAATCTTATTTTCATATCCCTCTATTATTCTGGAAATAGAGTTGAAGCTGGAGGAGGATGTGGTTATAGGTGGCCAGCATAATCTTCGTGGATGCGCCGGTGGGAACTGGATTTTCCTATGGCAGGACTCCGGAAGCTTTTAACTCTGATGATATACGGGCATCTGAGCAAAACTATGAATTCCTGAGGAAGGTACATATATCCCATTATTCAGGAAACAAACTTTTCATTCAACAAGTGATTCTGCCTTTCTTTCTTTCTCTGTTGCTGTTCTTGTGGTTCTTTACTTGATATTTACTTCTATTTATTTTCATTTCAAGATTGAATCCAATTCTGCTTAATAGTAATTTGAGCAATTACTCATCACTTGATCTTTCTCTTTTAGAACGGTCTAAATGAATGGTCTATAAACTAAAACTATGAGATTAGGCCTAATTCTGCTTTCATTGCAGTGGCTTCTTGATCATGCAGAATTCATCTCCAATCCATTCTACGTGGGTGGAGACTCATACTCTGGCATCCCTCTTCCCATTCTCACTCAACTTATATCAATTGGTAAATGCCCTCTGTTACTTGCTTGAGAGAAGATTGGTTGTTGTACAAGTTTTGACTCATTCACCTTCAACTTATTTGTGAACATTTTTTTCTCTTGTATTTCTGGCTGTTATTAGCTCCATTTCATCAGAATCTTGTAGTTATTTGACAACTTTTATGGGAAATATATATGCATTGGTCTAAAGTTTGTTTTTCCCTGATGAAATGCAGGAATTGAAGCTGGAATCAAGCCAAGGATTAATCTCAAGGTTTGTGCCAAAACAGGTCGCAGTTTTCTGGCTATTGTGTTTGTGCTCAGTATCCTTATATTCATGGTTTCAGGGCTACTTATTAGGAAATCCACTTACATCTCCTGCAGATAAGGACTCTCCCATCCAGTTTGCTCATGGAATGGGGTTTATTTCTGATGAACTCTATGAGGTGCTCTACTCTGAATTTTGAAAGCTCTCTTCTGCTTCATGTTATTTACTTTGTATAATATATGCATATTCTCAAACAGGCCTTGAAGCAAACCTGTAAAGGAAGATATCATGATATAGATCCCAGCAATACAATCTGCAAGCAGAATATGAAGACTTTCAATCAGGCAAGAAAGAATCAATAATTTCCTTTTGGGAAGATCTACTGAAAATGAATGAAAGTTGTGATTTAGCACTTCTACAGCTGGTTGATAATATTAACAAGGCACACATTTTGGAGCCCAATTGTCCAAGCAAAGCAGTCGGTGGTGGCAGTAGAGCTTTATATGAAACTTCCCATTCGAAGCAACTTCAAGAACAGAGAATTCGTTCTTCAGCATTCAAGTGCCGTGTAAGCACTCAATCATACACATGAATCTTTCTAGTGATATCCTCCCAGCTGGTTTATGCTTAGTTAAGATACCTGAATCGACATCTTCTGTTTAATTAAAGTAGAATGAAGGCTATTGGCTGGTTTATTATTGGGCTAATGACAAGGGTGTGCAAGAGGCTCTCCATGTTAGAAAGGTATTGTGTTCTATTATTATACATTTATAATTAAATACCTTAATTAAAGAAGATAATTCAACAATGCTATGCATATTTCTTTCTTTCTTGACAAAGGGCACCATCGGAGAATGGATACGATGCGACTGGAAGCATCCAAATTACACAATTACTGTTAGAAATAGCATACCATACCATCAAAAACTCAGTATAAAGGGTTATAGATCTCTTATATACAGGTTCATCTATTCCTATGCTCCACATATATTTAGAGTACTGTTTTACATTTCAGTTCTTAATGTGTTCTCAAAATTCAATCTTTGCGAATCAGTGGTGACCATGACATGGTTGTTCCACATTTTGGCACTCAAGCCTGGATTAGATCTCTAAACTACTCCATAATTGATGACTGGCGGCAATGGATCTTCCAAGGCCAAGTTTCCGGGTCAGTTCGAAGCTAATTATACAAAATAGAATTTCATCTGAATTGATGGGTAAGAAATGGAAGCTTATATCATTGAGATGTGTCGATTTTCTTGCAGTTATACCAGGACTTATGCTAATAGAATGACCTTTGCTACGGTCAAGGCAAGTGAACCATCAAGCTTTCCTTATTTGGAGACTCCAAACTTGTTTTGATAGTTTCTCTTTATTTCGAACAGGGGGCAGGGCACACCGCTCCCGAGTACAAGCCCCTTGAATGTAAAGCCATGCTCGAGAGGTGGTTAGCTGTGGAGTCTCTCTGAGCAATGCTGCCTTAAATAGGTTCTACAAGATATCTTCTGTAGAGGCACTCAAGAGGTTTATACAATGCAATAAAATCAACAATAATTAGGTTGACTGCCCGGGCTGTGCAACGACATTTTCTATAATAGATATTAAAATATTTTAATACCTTTTGAAAGGAAAAATATTGTACTGAATTTTTTTTTTTTAAAATAGATATCAAGAAAACAAAGTTATTGAATGTGCACATCGCAACACACTCAAATTAAATCCTAAAAAATTTAAAAAATAATTTAAAAAGAACATAAATGAGAAGGCTATCAACGAGAAACAATCTGCAGGTTAATTGTTGTGGGGTTAATCATAGATCAGATAAAACAATGAGTAGTTGATTTTGAAATTTATCTTGACATTCAAATTAGTATGCGTAAAATAGATTAACTTCTTTGAACAAGAAATAAAATCTCTAACTTAATTAATTAAACCTAAGTCTTAGCATAAAATATATTTAATCAATCAAATTGCATAAAACATAAAAACATCATCAACGTCAAATTACATAGAACAAAGTAGGTTTAATCTCATGAAATTCCCTATCGTTCAATAAAGTTCGTTGTCGAAATCTAATTTAAACAATAGTTGTTACTTAATGGATTTATCAATCTTAGCTTTTTAATCTAGATGATCAAGTTAAATCAATTAACACAATTAATAAGATGAAAACAAGAATTGTATAAATACTCAAATAAAAAGATAAGATCTTTAAGAAGGAAAACAAAGTAAATCTCACAATCCCATATAAAAATAACCTGTTCTTTTTAATAAAATAAATTTATTCAAAAGACATGATTAATAAAACCTAAGATTACAAAGAAAGTAGATAGAGAAATTCTCCATTGAGAAATTAACTCCTTTGAATTTGGGTCAAAATTTGATGGGTGTCGAATCCATAAAAATTATCCTGCCTAAATAAATACAAATTAGATTGTAGATATGGTAGTAGAGATTGTATTCACATGGAATTACTTAACAAAATTTTAGTAACTTTCCAAAACCAATATAGCAGAAACAAAAATATGTGGTATTTGAATTAATAAAAATCAAATAAAATAAGAAGAAGAAGAGTTTAATTAGAATCAAACCTAGTCGAAGTCATATTGCCACTAATAATAATATAAATAAATACACAAATAGACAAGATGGTTAAACTAAAATAGGAACGTCTATATTTATCATTTTTTCATAATTTAGACTAATTATTGGAATGCTGATTAATTAATCCCTAATTAATAAATAACCCCAGGAATGCCTTCAAAGATTCAAGATATTAGTTAAATTCAAATCTAGGAAACCTATGAAAAATAAAAAAACTCTTGCACATGAATGTTTAAATTTGATCAATTTACTTCTCAGGAAATTAATCATAATTGTTATTAATTGATGACTCCAAATGACTACAATTTAGACTCAATCATTAACAATACATTACTTAAACACATACAACTCAATGAATCTGATTGAATGAATGGAAAAAGTAATGATGAAATTAAATCGAAAGTAATTTGAATGTCAAAGATGTGTATAAAATCAAATATGATCATAAGTCTCACAAATCTTCTAGTTGGAATTTCAACTAATCGATTAGATCTGAAAAACTGTAAAGTCGAAGAGAACGCAAAAACTAGACTAAAAACAAGAGATAATAAATACAAAAACCCTATTGGTTTAAATAGAAAACTTTTCCCTAAAATTTCTATTCTTTCCAAGTTTACAACTTTAAGAATCCCTTCTTCAATGGGCTTCTTGATTTTCGTGATTTGCTTCTTAAGATTTTCATGGATTCTAATAGATTTTAGAGATTTAGGGTGGTCAAATCCTAGTGTGAGTCTTAATTTAAAGTTTGACTTTTTAACATATCTTTCTGGTTATGACTACCATTCCTAGAGCATAGCCCTTGACTAAGGTTTTAACATTTTGGAACCTTTTTATTTTTATTTTTATCAATTTCCAACTCAATGTTGCAATTCCTTAAAATTCTATAAAATAGATCCAAAAATGTCCAAAATCAATAGAAATAAATTAAAAGATCCATCAAATAAGCACGAAACATAGGTATATTTAGTGTGTTATTAGGGACTTTTAGGAAAATCAATCTTAAATTGTGTGTCTTTGAATCTATGCTAAGAATCCTATTTATAGGAGCTTAAGAGCTTTTATAACAAGTAATATTTAAAAGAAGTTTAACAAATATTACAAAAAGACTTGTTTCAAAAAAATTTAAAAATCTATGTAAAATAGGATTTTCGAGTCCCATCCGGTGCCCGTCCAGTCCATGTCAGTCGCCAACTTCAGATTGTCTTCAAAAGGGAAGGAATCTCAGAGTCCGTGTCAGGTTCCGGATGATGCTCTGGCGTGCTCACTTGTGCATTTCGATGCACTCTGGTTTGTGCCGTTGGTCCTTTTTGCATCCATTTTCATACATTATCAAGCAACCTTGAGTCTGTTCCAGCCAAAATTTACTACAAACAAAAATCAACTATAGTTAATAAAATACATCTAAAATGACATATTTAGGCTACGTTGCATAAGCTAATTATACAAAAATAACATAAAACTTAGCCTGAATATATATAAATCATTCTCACACACTTAGAGTTTTGCTCGTCCTCAAGCAAATTCGTTTCAATTCCCAAAAACAAAAACAACTACCATAAGGTCCCATAATGTAGTCTCCAAATCAAAACACAAAACATGAAACCAAATGTATCATCAATCATTATCCCTTCCATACGAAACTACAAATCCCGTTATAAGTAACATATGCTCAAGTGTATGACAACTTCACATGATTTAGGCATGAAAAACTCAATTCTTCATCCAACATAACAAAAAATCCTTTAATCTTCAAGTTTTTAAAAACATTTAAATCAAACCAAAGATAAGATCAAAACAATCATGCTATCTCAATCAAGAATAACTCAAGAAACCTTTAAAGCAAAGAAGTCACAATCATAAACTTGTCAATCCACACACTCTCTACTAATGATAGGAATAAGTCTATTCAGGTCAAATTGGACTTTCGACTTGTAACGTTGAACTTTTGGAATTGGCTACAAACAAAGAATAAGGATAAAAAATATTTATCATATGAGAGAGTATATAAGTTTAAAAATTAAGGCCATGTCTCATATCACAAAAACTTAAAAACATAAACCACTTTTTCCTCTTCACCAATTCCGTCTTCTTCTTTGCTCTTTCTTCTCTCTCTCTTCTTTTTCCCCCCTTTATAAATAGAGCATCTCTTCTTTTTTCGTTTTTTTAAAATTTTATAAACTTCACCAAAACCTTTTTTTTTAAAATTCATTTTCGTTACATCCTCCATTCACCTACAATTATTCTCTTTCCATAAAAGATTCAATTCTCACAAAAATGAGTCCAAAAGAATGTGGCCATTTCTCTAGCAAAAGCGTTAAAGTACAAGGTCGAAAAGTAAATAACTAGATTTAAAATCAAAGAAATAGAATAGTTAGAAAATATTCTCATTTATACTTAATTAGGGACCAAGGAATACAATATAAAAGGATAAACTTACAAAAAGGCACAAATGTGTCAAAGAAGGTCTTATATCATCCTTGAATTAACAACGACTCTATGGATTTCACCTCCAATATGTGTAAATACAAGTTTTAGAGTGACAAGAATAAGGCTAAAAGTGAAATTCAAAATCAAGACAAATTTTCTTGGGTAATCCTTCTCTTCAGCATAACAAGAATCAAGAAGATTTATAATAACAAAATTTGTTTGAAAAAATTTATGCAAGATTCAAAATCGAGTTCATATACTTCAATTTTGTAAAATTGTATGAATTTTCCTTCAAAAAGTAACAGAGATTTTAGAAAGGGAGAGAAGTTCAAACCATTTAAATGCAAAAAGTTTTAAAATCTCATATCAAGGTTCCAAAACTCATAATCATATCATTAGGCGCACGAAACATGTATAATAATCTATCCTAAACGTTGATATGACATAATACAAATGAGAACAAAACACATGCAAATAAAGGAAATATGATAAACAAAAGCAAACAACACAACACCTCCACACTTAGAGGGTGACATTGTCCTCAACAATACAAATAACATAAGAAAACATAGAAAAAGATAAAGATAAAGGAGAGAAGATATAGTCAACCTCTATAAGAGACCTCACGAAAATGTTCCTCTTAGGAATCCATGCATGAGGGGTGGTCTGGCGTTGATAGCCTTGATTTGGTTCCTCTTTGTTTTCTTTAATGCTTTCAATGATTTTCCTAAAAAATAAAAAGGGGTTATGTAATAAAAAGTTCAAACTACTAAAATTAAATCTTGAACTATTAGAAAAATGAAATTAAAGGATAAAAATCTTATTTTTGGGTTGCCTCACAAAAGCACATTTGGTTAACGTCGTTTGGCTAAACATTGTTATCCAATTCCTTTTTGTTCAAGGAAATGATGGAAGGGTAAATGATGATTCCTTAAGCCTATACTTCATGTGAATCCATGATTCCTATATTGTTGTAAATCTGCAATAAAATTCTCAAATCGGGAATTATTGTTAGAAAATAAAGGAAGATGAGTCAATTTAATATCATAAAAAATGTCAATATCATGTATAAAGATAAAATCACCAAGGATTTCTCCTATTTTCTCTTCCTTATAAGTTTCCTTTCTTTAAGGTTTGATGAGATTTTGAGGAAAAGGTAGATGGATTTTAAGAGAAATATAAGATAATTCTAATCGAGGCTAGATTTTGCTAAAAATGGTGTCATCAAGTAATATGCGATTGTCCTTTAAATCAGGTGCTGGTGCTTGTGAATTATCAAACTCATCCTCTTTGGTTAACTGAAATTGATGTAGTGATTTTTGAAAAAGTTGGGCTCAAATTTCGGGCACCTCAAAAGAAAGATGTTCTATTGGGTCTTTTAAACTTTGTAAAATTGATTTAGTTCTCTCTTGAAAGATGATCATATTGGTCACTAATTCTTTGACCTGCTTTGTACTCCTTCCGTTCCAAATTGAATATTCTAATTTGACTTCCATACATTTTAAGAAAAAAGAATTGTCTTAGTTAATTTTAACATTGTATCAGTATTTTTCTTAATAAAAGTTTAACTTAATTAGAAAATGAGATATTTATCCAATCCAGACCACTCAAATCAGAGGATGAGACATTCAATTTTTGATGAAAAGAGTAATATTTAGCCAAAAACATCTTTATTCTAAAAAAAAAACATTTATATTTCATCCTTTCAACTTCAACTCTTCTCCTTCCCACTGAACTATCGTTGAAAGTTGATATTTGTTAATGACATATGCTAGATGAAGAAGGATAGACCGTATAAGAATTGCACACAACAAGCAGAGAGAGTTGTGAGTTAAGAATCGTGTAATATTGATACTTAGACAAGGTGTGAGGTTAGTTGAATTTAAAGTTATAGTTGTTTGAGGAATCGAGATTTTACCTTTTAATGGTTTTGTCATTAAAAAAATTTTTATGTCTATTTATTTTTCTACTTTTTACTGTGGTAGTAACCTTTTCATTTCAACTCTAAAATAGGGAATGATGCCATTGTGGGTAACTTGCCTTGTGGTTACAAAGTATGACTAGGTAAAAGATCTGGCAGGTAAGAGATCAAATAAATAAATAATCGATGTTCAAGTCTTGTTTAGCTTAATTGATTTTTTAATAAATTTTATTAAAAAAAATTGATTAAATTAAAAATTATTTTGAATTCGTAATAATATTAATTCTTTTAAATTTTTTTTTTATCAATTTAAGAAATAAGATGTCTAATTCTAAAAAATTTAAAATAAAACAATTTAATTTACTGTACGCATTTTAAAAATTAATAATCATTCTGCTCCATACGGTGCCATGCATCTTCTTTCACTTGAGGCAAATCTACAACCACCACCACCACCCAATATTTTTGAACCACCACCACCCAACATTTATGCATCTTCTTTCACTCGTCATTTCTTGGATCGACCCGGGACCTCATATTGAGACTCTTTTTTTTACTGGGCATTACGAAAATTATTTCACTGTACAGAGTTAGAAATTCTCGTAAGTATTTAATTTCTAACATACTATACCATCCGTCATTATTTATTTGCCACTTAATTTCACTTTTCTTCTAATCAAATATAAGTCATTGTTATTAATTTGTTAGCTATTTTACTTAGTATGTTTTTTTATCATATTAACTTTGTCCCTAGTCACAATTGTTAGTTTAATTAGAATCATAAATAGACGTATTTTAGAAAAAGTCATATATATATATATATATATATATATATATATATAAATGTTAGTATGTGCTTGACCGTACGAGTGCAGCAGTTAGTCAACTAACGGTCAAATTTAACGGTTTCCATTTTTTTTTTAAACAATTTATTAAAATTTCATCAAGTGCTCCTAAAGTTTAGTTTATCCTTTTAGGGTTTAGTTTTATCCTTTTAAGATTTAGTTTATTCTTTTAGGGTTTAGTTTATAGTTTACCGTTAGTTGACTAACTACCGTACTCATTAGTGTGCACGATCAAACACACACTATCATTCCACTATATATATATATATATATATCTCAATTTAATTTTATTTTGTCAATAACTTATGAATAGTTTCGGAAGAGAATTATTATTCAAGAAGTCATGAGTTATGATCAATTGATCAAAGCCAATTATTTAACTTTAGTACCAAACTAGAATGCCACCCGCATGGACGCGCGGTCAAAAAATTTGTGATTTATATATAAAAAAAGATTCAATATTATAAAATTATATGAATTAAAGTTAATATATAAGTTGTTTAAAATGATACTAAAAGCATTAGCTTTTGTTTAACTTCAAAAATAAGTATTTATTTTATTTTAATTATTACTTAAATAAAAAAAATGAATGTTTAGACTTTATAAAAAAGCATAAGTTGAAAAAGAAAAGCACAAGAATATTAAAAAAGAGACGGATTGGCCTGCCCTTAGCACAAGAATATTAAAAAAGACAACATTTTAATTTATTACCTTTATCTAGGATCTTAAATAATATTTTTTTCCCCCTTCTTGTGCATGCCTGCAACACACACTCTCTCTCTACTCTTCTCGATTCTCTTCCTTTAATTGAATTATTGATCTTTCTTTTCATCATTATGGCTACTGCCTCCAACCCCCAATGCTCAACCCCCAATGCTCAACCCCCAGTCCTGTCTTCCTGTGTTCCTTTCCGTCATTGTTTTTTTTCCTTCTTGTCATATTTTCCTATTTTTATTTTTATTTTTTATTTAATTTTCTTTTTTCCTTTTTATTATTTTTTTCAAATTTCTCTCATTAAAATTGTGAATATTCATTATTTCCTTTATTAATTTTTTTAATCTTCAGGATTAAATTGAATACCATTTATTACTATTATTAGTAATTGTTATTATTATTGATCCATCTTGAATTCATGATATTTAATAAAAATTTTCAGTATGTAAAGTATTGTGTTAAAAAATAATTTAAACCTACTTGTATATGCAAAATATTAATGTTTAATATATTATGACTTATGAAATATAATCATTCTATTACATTTAACATATTGTAACTTATGAATTACAATCATTCTATTGAAACTTAAAAACTTATAATAAAAACAAAAAATATGAAAAAGGTAAAATAAACGAGCCTTTTCATTCAAACTGATTTTATTTTCTAAAAAATATTTATAAATTATTGCATCGAACACAAAATAATTTAATTAAGAAAAAAACACTTTATAAAACACTTTTTTAGAAATCCCATTCAAACGGCCTTTGTTAATGGGTAATGATATTTTTAACATGAACAATTAAGGGAAATTTCTAATGCTTCTTTACAAATAACATTCATATCTCTATTTATGATTAACATGCCAAAAAAAAAAAGATTATGTTAATTGACAGTTTTTTTTTAAAAAAAAACTTTATAAAATATTTAAATAAGTTGTTGTATTATTTTATACTTCAAAAGGTTGACACGGAATGCGATACGAATAATGAGGAAAATTACTTAAAGCTTAATTATCGTATTGATGATGATGCTTTTAGAAATGATTTTACCTTTATATTTTTAATAATTCACTTTTCGATCGTATATTTATTTTACTTATATTAAAAATAATTTATGTACGTAAAGAAACTATAAATTTATTTGAAAGTAGGATATCTTTAGTTTACATTTACTATTAGATACTCTATTAGAAAAATTATCTAAAAACCTTAACTATAAAAGGCATAGTGACCAAATTCACAAGTTAAAGGCAGCGGCTAGATTTTGGCAGAGACTGAGCTAGAGTGAAGGAAGCAACGAGTCGGCGGTTTTGTGTAGTAGTAACTGATACGAGGATTGGCTCCATTGTCAATGACCAAAACTTTCTAGTACCAAAATTTAGTGTTCAAGAGAAGATGACGACAATACTGAACAGCTCTATCCATTTCTGCAGTCTGCTTTCTCTTGCGCTGCTTCTGCAACTCTGTTCTAAGCATGCCGTGGCCGGTTCCATAGTCAAGTTTCTTCCAGGTTTTGATGGCCCTCTTCCCTTTGAACTCGAAACCGGGTGAGTATATGCCTGGTTAATTAGTTTCTGTTTTTCCTTTGAACTCGAAACAGGGTGAGTAACGTGTATTGCATGAATGAATGAATCGTTCAGGTATACAGGAGTGGGGGAATCAGATGATGTGCAGCTTTTCTACTACTTCATTAAGTCAGAATCTAATCCTGAAAAAGACCCTCTTATTCTCTGGCTAAATGGAGGTCCTGGATGCTCTACATTATCTGGTCTGGTTTTTGAGATAGGCAAGTCAATGGGTTTCAAGATTTTTTTTTTTTTTTTAACCCCTTCTACCGCCGTCTTTTGATGGTTCTCTGTCTCAATGCTCAAAGGAACGAGAATTTTTGATGAAATAAGTGGTTAACTTGTGGTGGACTCTACAGGACCCTTGAAGTTTAAGGAAGTCAAATACGATGGGAGATTGCCCGAGTTTGTAGTGAATCCTTATTCTTGGACTAAGGTAAGCTCTGTATTGAATGACAAATCTTATTTTCATATCCCTGTATTATTCTGGAAATTGAGCTGAAGATGGAGAAGGATGTGGTTTTAGGTGGCCAGCATAATCTTCGTGGATGCTCCGGTGGGAACTGGATTTTCCTATGGGAGGACTCCAGAAGCTTCTCACTCTGATGATATACAGGCATCTGAGCAAAACTATGAATTCCTGAGGAAGGTACATATATCCCATTGTTCAGGAAACAAACTTCTCATTGAATAAGTGATTCTGTCTTTGTTTCTTTCTCTGTAGCTTTTCTTGCGGTTCTTTACTTGAAATATACTTTTATTTATTTGCGTTTTAAGATTTGAATATAATTCTGCTTAATAGTAATTTGAGCAATTACTCAACAACTTCAAGGGTTATTGAGCTCTCTCTTTTAGAAAGGTCGATTTATGAATGGTCTACAAACTAAAACTACGAGATTAGGCCTAATTCTGCTTGCATTGCAGTGGCTTCTTGATCATCCAGAATTCATCTCCAATCCATTCTACGTTGGTGGAGACTCATACTCTGGCATAACTGTACCCATTATCACTCAACTTATATCAAATGGTAAATGGCCTCAGTTACTTTCTTGAGAGAAGATTGGATGTTGTACAAGTTTTGACTCATTCACCTTCAACTTGTTTGTGAACATTTTCTTTCTCTTGTATTTCTGGCTGTTATTAGCTCCATTTCATCAGAATCTTAGAGTTATTTGACAACTTTTTATAGGAAAGTTTGTTTTCTGCTGAAATGCAGGAATTGAAATTGGAATCGAGCCAAGGATTAATCTCAAGGTTTGTGCCACAACAGGTCGCCGTTTTCTGGCTATTGTGTTTGTGCTCAGTATCCTCATATTCTTGGTTTCAGGGCTACTTATTAGGAAATCCACTTACATTTCCAGCAGATAAGGACTCTCCCATCCAGTTTGCTCATGGAATGGGACTAATTTCTGATGAACTCTATGCGGTGCTCTACTCTAAATTTTGAAAGCTTTCTTCTCCTTCTTGTTATCTATTTGTATAATATATACATATTCACAAACAGGCCGTGAAGCAAACCTGTAAAGGAAGATATCATGATATAGATCCCAGCAATGCACTCTGCAAGCAGAATATGAAGACTTTCGATCAGGCAAGAAAGAATCAATAATTTCTTTTGGGAAATTTGTATAAGTAGCCACTGAAAATGAATAGAACTTGTTATTTTGTACTTGAACAGCTGATTGATAATATTAACGTGGGGCATATTTTGGAGCCCTATTGTCCAAGCAAATCACTGGGTGGAGGCAGCAGAGCTTTATATGAAACTTCCCATTTGAAGCAGCTTCAAGAACAGATGAGAATTCATTCTCCAGTATTCAAGTGTCGTGTAAGAACTCAGTCATACATATGAATATCATATCCTCCCAGCTGGTTTATGCTTAATTAAGATCCCTGGATCCACGTCCTCTGTTTAATGACGTAGAGTGAAAGTTATTGGCTGGCTTATTATTGGGCTAATGAAAAGGGTGTGCAAGAGGCTCTCCATGTTAGGAAGGTACATGTTCTGTTATTATACATTTAAAATCAAGCACCCTGAAGAAGATCCATAATTTGGCGTGCAAATGATATGCATATTTCTTAATTCTTAGTTTGTCTTGCTTATTCTTGACAAAAGGGCACCATTGGAGAATGGTTACGATGTCAGTTGGAGCATCTGAATTACACAATAACTATTAAAAGTAGCTTCCCATATCATCAAAATCTCAGTATGAAGGGTTATAGATCACTGATATACAGGCACGTTCATCAGTATATACCTATGCTTCACATGTTTCAATTCTTAAATCACTAGTTATTGTTTAACATGTTCTCAAAGTGTAATCTCTGCTAATTTCAGTGGTGACCATGACATGATGGTTCCACATTTTGGCACTCAAGCCTGGATTAGATCTCTAAACTACTCCATAATTGATGATTGGCGGCAATGGATCTTCCAAGGCCAAGTTGCCGGGTCAGTTCGACGCTAATTATACAAAATAGAATTTCATCTGAGTTGATGGGTAAGAAAAGGAAGCTGATATCATTAAGATTTGTCGATTTTCTTGCAGTTATACCAGGTCTTATGCGAATAGAATGACCTTTGCTACGGTCAAGGCAAGTGAAACCATCAAACTTTCCTTATTTGGAAACTCCAAACTTGTTCTCTTTGGCATTTTTATAAGTTTGATAGTTTCAATTTATTTCCATCAGGGAGCTGGCCATACTGCTCCAGAGTACAAGCCCCGAGAATGTAAAGCTATGCTCGAGAGGTGGTTAGCTTCGGAGTCTCTCTAACCAATTTGGAGTAATAACTATCCCTCAGTCATTTTATCCGTTAGACGAATAATAAAGCCTGTCAAAACTATTATTATTATGACAATTGTTTCTGTTTTTACGTAGCATATTAGATGAGAGCTGCCTTAAAAAGATTGTCGTTGCATATGTGCTTTTGTTTCCTCTACAATCTTGCAATGTACCATCTCTTTATTTATTGGCTTTGTATGGTTTGCTATTGAGGGCGTGGGTGGAGGGAGATTCAAATAAAAGTGCGTAAAGGGTATTGGGATTTTCGTGAAAAGTTCAAAATGGAACAAAAAATTATCTCCCACCAAAATCTTCCACTATAATCAATTAGATTTTACAAGATATCTGTTAATCTATGCTCTTTCTCTTCTCCTCTCGGCTCTACCTCTACCTCGACCTCTTCCCGCGTTTACTTTTTTCTGGCCAGATTGCAGCTCCGACAAAACATTGGATGTCCTTTTATTTGTTTTATTTTGTTTAAATTATTTTTTCTTTGCCTGCAACCCACAAAAGATTTTATTTTTGGAGTTTTTCTTTAAAATCCAAAACATATCAACACTTTCTCTTACATATCTGTAAGATTTGGACTTTATTCTCCATTCCTATGGAGTTTTATGGTTTATTTAGATAAGGTCCAATTTTAAAGAATTAAAAAGCAGGTTAAACACAAGTTTTCAAGTTCTTAAAAGACTTCTATTTGGATAAAAAAAAAAGTTTCAAAATTGTTTAAAAGTATTTAAAGACCATAATACCCTTAAAGTTGATTAAGTTTCTCAAATTTTCAGACCCATTCTACCCAATTTCTATAAGTTCAATCAGGTCAAAAGTTGATCAAATGCATTTTTCTTATATTTTGGCAATTGCTTAGTTTTTGAAAAATGAAAATGGGCTTTCCAAATGCACCCAAGCTCGATTTGGGTTCATTCTCGACTTTTCATCTTTGTCTCAAGCGATTTTTAAGATCATTGATCTATCCAAAATTTTGGAGGAAGCTGTCAACGGATCGAAATGGAATTGAAAATTTTTCATCGTTTAAGGACAATGGAGTAGGCTCTTGGAGCAAATTTTTATATGTTTGTTTTACCTTTTCATTATATTTTGCCCACCATTTGAGTAAACAGTTTGCTATATTTTATTCACTATTTGGGGTGTGGTATTTTTTCCTTGTCACTATGGAACATTATTCCATTTGTGTAATGTTCCCTTATTTTACATAATTAAAAGTTTTAATTAGCAAAAAAAAGAAAAAGAAAAAGGATTTTACAAGTTATCTTCCACTATTCCACTTAGCACATAATTTGTATTCCTTTCCCAAATACTTCCGTAATAACCCAACTAAACATGCCTTCATGGATATCAAATGGTCCATTTATATTGCACGATGATTTGCTGATTAATACTCTCTTCGTTTGAGGTTAAATGTCCATAATTGAAACTCATCATAAAGAATATTTGCTACTTAATGGATTTATTAATCTTAACGATAATATTTCAACCCTATAAATATAATCATGCAATTTAATCTAGATGATCAATCTAAATCATTTGACACAATTAATAAGATGAAAACAAGAATTGTATAAATACTCAAATAAAAAGATCAAATCTTTAATAATGAAAACAAACTAAATCTCATAACCTCATATCTAAATAACCTACTTCATGTTCTTGTTAATGAAAGAAATTTATTCAGAAGACATGATTAATAAAACCTAACATTACAAAGAAAACAGATAGAGAAATTCTCCCTTGAGAAATTAACTCCTTCTTAGCCTTTAGGTCAATATTTGATGGGTGTTAAATCAACCATAAGTACCCTGCCAAAATAAACACAAATTAGATTGTAGATATGGTAGTAGAGATCGTATCCATATGGAATTAATCAACAAAATTTTAGTAACTTTCCAAAACCCATAAAGCAAAAATAAAAATATGGGATATTTGAATTGGAATTGAATTAAGAAAAATCAAACAAAATAAGAAGAAAAATAGTTTAATAAGAATCAAACCTAGTCGAAGTAGTATCCATTCCAACTAATAGAATTGATCTTTGCCACTAATAATAATAATAAAAACAACTACACAAATAGACAAGACAGTTAAAGTAAAATCGGAATGCCTATATTTATCAATTTTTCATATTTTAGACTAATTATGAGAATGCTGATTAATTAATTCCTAATTAATAAATAACCCTAGGAACATCTGCAAAGATTCAAGATATTAGTTGCATTAAAATCAAGGAAAACCTATATCAAATTAATAAATTCTCGTGTACCTATATCAAATTAATAAATTATGGTGTATGAGTGTTTAAATTTGATCAAATTACTTTTCAAGAAATTAATCATAATTGTTACTAAATGATGACTCTAAATTATTACAATGTAGACTCAATCATTAACAATATATTACTTAAACACATACAACTCAATGAATCTGATTAAATGAATGGAAAAAGTGATAATGAAATCAAATCAGAAGTAATTTGAATGCCAAAGAGGTGTATAAAATAAAATAAAATAAGATCATAAGTCTCACAAATCTTCAAGCTGGAACTTCAACTAATTGACTAGATGTGAAAAACACTAACGTAGAAGAGAACGTGAAAACTAAACTGAAAAGCAAGAGATAATAAATAACAAAAACCCTATTGGTTTAAATAGAAAACTTTTAACTAAAATTTCTATTCTTTCCAAGCTTACAACTCTAAGAATCCCTTCTTCAATGATCTTCTTGATTTTCATGTATTTTGATAGATTTTGGAGATTTAGGGTGGAAAAATCCGAGTGTGACGCTTAATTTAAACTTTTACTTTTCAGCATATCTTTCTAGTCACGACTCCTGCGCCGAGAGCAAAGCCCTCGACTGAGGTTTTAACATTTTGGAACCTTTATTTTATTTTTTATCAATTTCCAACTTAACTTTGTAATTCCTTAAAATTATGTAAAATAGATCCAAAAAAATCCAAAATCAGTAGAAATCAATCAAAAGATCCATCAAATATGCATGAAATATAAGCAGATTTAGTGTGTTATTAGGGACTCTTTGTAAAATCAATCTTAAATTGTGTATTTTTGAATCTATGCTAAGAACACTATTTATAGGAGTTTAAGACTTTTTATAACAAGTAATTATTTAAAAGAAGTCTAACAAATATTACAAAAAGATTTGTTTTAGAAACAATTTAATATTCTACATAAAATGGGGTTTCCGAGTCCCATCCAATGCCCGTCCAGTCCATGTCCAGCGTCGGCATCAGATTGTCTTCAAAAGCGATGGAATTCCAGAGAGCGATCCGCTCCTGCCCAGTCCATGTCCGGTTCCGAATGGTGCACTGGCGCCCTCACTTGTGCATTTTGACTCACTCTGGTCTGTGCCATTGGTCCTTTCTGCGATCGTTTTTGTACAATTATGGAGCAATCTTGAGTGTTTTCTACCCAAAATTTCTCACAAGCAAAAATCAACTATAGGAAAGTAAAATAGATAAAAAATGACATATTTAGGCTATGTTGCATAAGATAATGATACAAAAATGATATAAAACTTAGCTTGAATATGTATCTTTCCCACTCACTTGGACTTTTGCTCATTCTCAAGCAAATTCCTTTCAATTCCCAACAACAAAAACAACTAACATAAGGCCTCATAATGTAGTCTCTAAATCAAAACACAAAACGTGAAACCAAATGTATCATCAATCATTATCCCTTCCTCACCAAACTACAAATCCCATTATAAAAGAACGTATGTCCAAGCGTGTGACAACTTCACATGATTTAGGCATGAAAAACTCAATTCTTCATCCAACATAACCAAAAATCCATTAGTCTTCACGTTTTTTAAAAAATTTAAATCAAACCAAAGATAAGATAAAAACAATCAAGCTATCTCAATCAAGAATAACTCAAGAAACCTTTAAAAGAAAGAAGGCACATTAATAAACTTGTGATATTAGTTTTGTTTTTTCAGTTCATTGTGCATCTTTTTTTGTTTTTGCTCTTTCCTGTCCCTTCCCATTCTCTCTTCTCTGCCCTTCACAAGTTACAGACGCCTTCCTATAAGATCTTCCATACTTGTTGATTTCTTTCACTTTTTTTTTCCTCCTTTCATTTCTCTTTTTCTTTTGCACTTTTCTTCTTCCCCCTTTTCTCAATTTCATGTGTAACCAATTTCTTCCCATCACTCCTTCCATATGTCAAATTAGGGGCAAGAACTCCCTTAAGCAACCAAGGTTTTTTCTTCGAGAGTTAGATCCACTCTAGATCTACACAATCTTCCTACCTTGGATTGTTGTTGCATACTCAACTCCTATTGTCCCATCAGTAATTAGGGTTCGCTTTTGATTACATGTTTTTTGGGGGGGCTAATCGTTGTCTATTTTTGAGTCATGGATAAAGATTTTTTTTTGCCCATTCTTTTATCTGAGTTTTGTTCAAATTGCAAAGCGAGATTTTTTTGGATTGAAATGTTTCTAGATAAAATTCGAGTTGTAGAAGACTAGATTGATTTCAATGAAAATGATTTCCAATTATTATCAATGAAAGAGATTCTGTTGGCTTGAAAGGTTTTCAGATGGAGTTTGAGTCGCAGAAGACTGAATTCAATAGAAAAAAAGACTTGGGTTTCCGGATAAAATTTGAGTTCCAATGGATTTCTATGAAAAGATTTTGGGTTTGTCAAAAATGGCATCAAAAGGAAAATTTAACAGGTGTTTAAGGATTTAGCCAAAATGGTTCCACATGTTTGGACCAAAACATTGTTGGATCCCTTATGGTTTTTTTTTTTAGCCATTAAGGTCCCATATCAATTTACTGGTAGCCATTAAGGTCCACACCACCCAATTTTGGCCATTTTCATGGCGGCGCCGATCACCTGACAAACTTGACAGAAATTCTTAGTGGTAAAATCACCTTTACACTTTAATCTTAGAAAAAAATTTTAAAAAATTCAGCAAAATAAGAAAAAAATGCAGAAAATTTGTTTTGTTTCTTTTAACCCGTTTTGGTTGCAAATTCCATAATTCCCAAACCTTTCTCAATAGCCCTAGTCTTCTTTCACGATCACAGCAGCAACTTCATTGACGATCAACAATAGCCACCAGAATAAAGACACTTTACAGTGAAGGCCACGAAACAGGAAGTCAAAAACACATAGGTAAGAACAATTTTGCATAAGTAATTGCAGTTTGATGCTCTTGATTTTGAAAAATTAAAACTAATTTTGTGGGTTTCCTCCTCTTCAAAGAATTTTCCTATTCAAATGTGGTTTCTTCCTTTTTGGGGTTCTTTTATTCTTTATATCTAGTTTAAAATAGATTTTTTTACTTTCAATAATTCCTTAGTGTTTTGTTTTTGTCTTTTGTCATGTATAACTTGTTTTTTATTATGTTGTGTGCTAGCTTGTTTATCATGTGGTCCCAAGATATTCGTTAGGATATTGGTTATAGAAAATTGACAATCCTGTCTTTGCCACGTGGTCCTAAGAGTGCTATTTCTTAATTAGTGTATCAGGTCAAAGCTTCGTTTTGAAAATTTATTATGGAGGTCATTTGTTAGGACTGACTTTGTCTGAATTTGTATTTCAGAAAGTTGAAGACTTTCCGTATTCTTCTGGGGATGGAAAAACAATCTGCCATCTAGATTATATTTCATACAAGTTAGGAGTGAAAGAACTATATTCATTGTATTATTGGAAGATTGGTCTAATGGGTGTCAGTTTCTATGAAGGGAAGAATACTATTCAGTGAAAAAGATGTGGAAAAAATGGTTAACGTTGGAGTAATAAAAGGGATGGTGGAAATTGTCATACAAATGAATAAATATTAATATTTATTTGGAGTCTACTTTAGGTATAAATACTAATATTTCATTTCCACTTGCCAATACTTCTCATTCATTTGATGCAGGTAATAGTTGCAATGATGTAGAGATTGTTGAGGACTACCTTGGCTCCATATGGATTTCTCAAGAAGAGCTACAAGTTGCCGTGAGTCCTAAGAGGAAAAAAAAATCGTCTCAAACAATGTACCTGGTTCTTCAGTGAATGAAATGGATGACAAAGGTAAAAAGGGGAGGGAAGTTACTATCAAAGGTCTGCTGGAGCTGCCCATGAAAAGCTGCAAATTGACCCAAGTCCTAAGAGAAAACAAAAGAAATTTGGTTCATCAAATGAAGTGTATCCAACAAAGAATATAATGAGTGTTTTGATTCTTTTTGGATCTCAACAGATGAGCTGGTCCCTGCCACAAGTCCCGGGGATTCTAAGAGAGGCAACAAAAAAATTCAGATCGAAAAAAATAGTAAAGATGCAAAAGTTTATTCTAGTGTTGGAGCTAAAAGATATGTGGATTCAACATATGAGAGTGAGCCAAAGGTTGAAGAATTTGAAGATGAAGATGGAAAACAAAAGAAAAAGGGAAAACAGAAGAAAAAGGGAAAACAGAAAATAACATCTTCAGTTTCAAGTAAATCAAATGGAACAAGTCAAAAAAAGTCAAATCAGGATCCTGAGGAAGAAATTTATACTGGTCTAGGAGATTTCTATGATAGTGATTATATATTGAGTAGTGATGATGAGCATAGGGCTATCAGTAAAACAAAGATAAGGGATTTTTTGATAAGGGCGGGCTGCCCACATGATGAAATTGAGGAAGTATTAGGTGACAATGTTGAAAATATGATTGTTGGGGACAATGATGAAGATGTCGACATTGATATGAGTAATGTAAAAGATATTGGACAAGCTTCTAAACACATCTTAGACCTAGTCCAACTACCGAAAACAACTGAACCGGCTCACCAAGAAGGAATGGACCAAACTAATGAAGAAGATGTTCCTACATACCAAAAGTTTGATGCTGATGATTTGCAAAGAAAAGAAATGACATTTGGCAGCAAATACAACATAAATGGCAATAGAAAAGATCATTTTTATACTAGCACATCAGAATTAGATATCTAGGAAGTTGGGATGAAGTTTGATATACAACAAGATAATGAGGATAATTTCTCTAATGTTGATTTTGAGCCAATTTCAGATGGATCATTGTCTAAAGATAAAAATGAGCCCAAAAGAAACAGATTTGAGAGATATAGATCCAAGAAGAAGTTAAGTGACACCTTCTTTAGATGTGAATAGGAGTTTGGCACTAAAAATGACTTCAAAGAGGCTGTGACTCATCATGGAATTGTTTGGGGAAGACCAATGAAGTTTAAGAAGAATGATAACAAAAGAATTAGAGCAATTTGCAAAGCTGAAAATTGTGATTGGGAAGTATTTGCATATTACATCAAGCATAGAGGGATATTCCAAGTAAGAATAGTCCAACCAAAGCACAGGTGTGGGAGAACATTCTGTTACAAGCTTGCATCTCAAAAATTCATAGCAAGTAGCTATATAGAAGAATTCAAATCCAAGAAAAATTTTGACGTGAGTCAGTTTCAAGATAGAGTGTATAGAGAGTTGAATACACATGTCTCAAGAAACGTGCTTTATAAGGCAAAGGCAGTAGCAAGGGACATGATTCAAGGATTTGTAGGGCCTAATTCTAGCCGTGGGAGAGTTATTGCCAAGGATAGCGCATCGATTCAATGTTGGGCATTTTCATGCTAACTTTCGGAAGACATATCCTAGTGAAGCTCTGAGACTTAAGTTGTGGAGTTGTGCCAAGTCAACTTATGAAAACAGCTTCAATGCACAAATGGAGTCTATAAAAGAGCAAGACGAAGATGCCCAGAAATGGCTTAATGAGAATGAGAATCCCAAACACTGGTGTAGAGCATTTTTTTAGGCCTAACATCAAGTGTGACATGTTATTAAATAAACATAGTGAGAGTTTCAATTGGCAATTGATGGAAGCTAGGGATAAGCTAATTTTAGGGCTTCTTGAATGGATAAGAGGTTTCTTAATGAAGAGGTTGAAATCAAAACGAGATTGGATAGCCAAACAACATGGGAGAATCTATCCAAGGATAGTTCAAATGGTTGACAAATTGAAGGAACAATCAAGGGATTACTTAGCTTGCATTGCTGGGGATACAGTGTGCCAAGTCACAAATATAAGGCAAGGCATATATTCCAAGCAAGAACAATTTGTGGTTGACTTAGCACATCGAAAATGTAGTTGCAGGAAATGGGAGCTTAGTGGGATCCCTTGTGTGCAAGCTATTGCAACACTTGGAATACTTGGCAAGGATCCGCTTGATTATGTGGATAGTTGTTATTTTACGGAGAACGATTTGAAGGCATATGAAAACATTTTATTCAAAAAAAAAAATGGTCCTAACAATTGGCTGTCTACAAGATTGCCTCTTTTACAAGCACTACCGAAGTTAGAGTTGCCAAGAAGACCTAAGAAGAATAGGAAAAGAGAGATAGGTGAGACAAGAACTAATGTTGTTGGTAAAGGTAGGATGACTAGGGTTGGCAGGGAAATTAAAAAATGTAGTAAATGTGAAATGCTGGTCATAATAAAAGGAATTGTTCCCAAGTTGCAAAGGTTTTTCAAAGCACAAAAAACCAAGCTTTCAAGGGTACTGAGGCAGAAAGTGAGGTTTCCCATTGTACCATGTCTCAAAAGCAGCAAGTTCATCGGAGTGCTTCTCCACCAAATCAACAAATCTTAATATGATCCACCAAATCTCAGTTAATACTTCTTCTAACAATTGGCTCCTGCTCGCAAGCAAGGAAATATGAAATCTTTGATAAATTCTTCTTTCAAATCCTTTACCACCAATTGACAAGCTTTGCTAGCTTTGACCTTTTCTTCACTTTCTCGAGGCTCTGTAACTTCTCAAATGTTGATGGTATTCCACCACGTATTCCAGAACTATCAAAATAACTGCACAAAGCAAAGCCTTGTAAGCACAATTCGAAATAAATAAATAAATAAATACCATAGAGAATACACAAACATTTAATGTTCTTAGCTTCTACCGATCCCAATCAAATCCAGCCCTAATCCACCCAGGTGTTGCAGAATTCCTACCCTTGTGTATTGCTCCAATTCCTTTTCCTCGGCTTTGAATTGCAGTTTTCTTCTTCCTTCCTTCAACATCTTGAGAAGTCCCTTGTTTGCTTCCATTTGTTGTTGGGACATTTCCAACATTTCCTTGATTGGATATGTTGCCATCCGATCTCCTAGCTAGCTTAGCGGTGGCATCCGGAGTATTGTTTGGGGTTTGTCCTATAGGACTTCTGTCCTGAATTAGCATTTGAGCAAATGTCAAAGAACAATTTTAACCTCCAAGATGTTTCATCAATAATTCGTTAACATGTTAAAGTTTCTTCAGTTTAAACAAATCAAATGAGATGAAACAACTGAATTACATAACACCTCCAACCTAACCTGAATTAGATACAGTACTAAAACTAACAATGTAAGATTCTTTTGATATTTTCAGATGTTATGTCATTGAATTTTGAATTTGATAGTAAACACTACTAAAAAGGGCTCACTCCAAAATCAAGAAATACCACACAGCTAGAACAAAAACTTCACTAGGACCATCATCTCAGAATATGTCTGCAGACAATTATGATGCTTGCTGAATGAGAGACAATCTACTGGGTCCAAAATGTATGTCCTGTTGGCGGGTGAAGTCAAATATATTGCAAAATTAATTCGAGACAAAAGGAAATATATATAAAGAAAAATTCTGTTGTGATACATAGAACAGAAGAGACACAGAATAGGAGAGTGAGAGGCGACAAAAGTGTAGAGAGGAGAAAGGAGAAGAAAATTCGAGGGTTTGATTTTTCAGTGAGAGTTTCACTCCTTTTGTACTCTGATCTTGAGAGAAGATCATTCTCATACCTAAACTCTTCTGTCTAGTGAAAATTTGCAGAGTGCCTCTGTATGGAGAAGTAGCCCTAGTTGGGTGAACTTCGAAAACAAATCTACTGTCATACTCCTTTTTTGTTTGTGTTGATATAACAATTTTATTGCAGATCTGAAGAAGGTTGCACAGAGGATGGTTATCCTTAACAACTGGTATCAGAGACTAGGGCTAATTGAGAACATCGAGGGTTTCGGCCAAGCTCGATTGAAAGTAAATTGTATGGCAGATGATAAAATCAACATCGACAGGTTCGATGGGCAGGATTTCGGATGGTGGAAACTTCAAATCGAGATCTCTATCATAAAGATCTCTATCTACCACTTGAAGGTTGGAAACCTGAGATGGCAGAAGAGGATTCGAAAGCAAAATCTGAATGGAAAGTCCTTGATTGAAAGGCGCTGGGTGCGATTCATTTAGGATGAACAAAGAAAAAGGGCTACCACCTAGCAAAAGCAAAGACTGCAAAGGAAGCCATGGATATTCTTTCGAATATTTATGAGAAGCCATCTACATCAAATCAGGTCTTCTTGTTGAAGAAGTTGGTTAATATGAAGCTATCTGACAGGTTATCTATAGCAGAGCATATTAACAACTTTACACAAGTCACGGATCAATTGGAATCCGCAGGCATAAAGTTGGATAAAAAGCTTTAGACTTTACTGTTTTTGTGTTCTCTTCCAGAAAGCTACAACACTGTAGTGCAGGGTATTTCAAACACCACGAAGGATGACTTGACTTTGGATGATGCTGTGAGTCGCATCATGGATGAAGAGACACGAAGGAAAGCCTTAGGTGGAGATGATGCTTCAGCATCCACATCTTCTACGGCATTGGCTGTGGAAAATCATGGACAAAGCAAGAGCAGAGGAAAATCCAGCGGGCATGGAAAATCACTATCAAAAGGAAAGAGGTCGGGAGCAAAAGATGAGTGTTGGTATTGCCACAAAATCGAATATCGTAGGTTTCAATGTGAAGCCTACAAAAAGAAGCTGCAAGATGAGAATCAAGAAGTGATGGATATCCAAGGACGCTACTCAATGAGGCTATGCACGAAGACTTGTATTTCAAATACAAGTATCCTATTTTGAGAAGTATGATGAAGGCTTTGATGATATCCACTCAAAACAAGGAAGAATGATTCGAATCCGAAGCCAGGCTCGGGAGGATTAAACTTGGGGATGAACCGGAAGAACTGAAGCTATGTAATGCTTGTTCATTTCAAGACTTTCGGG
>JAOXNR010000031.1:7340622-7365791 GCA_028571225.1 Parsonsia alboflavescens
AACTTTAGGGTTTATCAATGCTTGGCTAGGGTAATTGATTTGGGTTGAAGAAATCCAAACTAATAGATCATATTGGAGGACAATCATTGTCATTAGTCACTAGCTTGAATCTCTTGTTGAAGTCTTGGGCAAAATTTCAGATTATGAGTGACATTGGGTTTGGATAGATGGATGTTTAAATTCCACCCATAATTCAAGTGATTCACATCAGAAGGTTTGAGGTACGATATAAGAACCAAAAAGATTTTACTTTCATGATACGTGCACATTGTAGAGCTGAATGTCAGATTTGAGTTATTCGCAAGTTTGTCTCGACTTATACTTATATCCAAACTATATAGCAAAGCCAAAACATGAGTGTAAGTTCAATAACGATTAGTCATATGTATGCCTGGGTTGGTCATATGCATATTGTCCAAACAATCGATACAACCAAATGATGAGCAATATCATGGAATCCTGAAACCAAGCTATGAAGAAAGTTTGAAAGTTGTCCATTACATCTGCACATGAGTTTTTTAAGAGTTCGTGTCAAGTTTGGTTCAACAAACGTAGGGAAGCAATGCCAGATATTATCACAAAGCGTGATGTGGAAAGAATTGAGAAAGAAGCTGTGAAGGTCACCTGGAAAGGCTACGGACTACATCTATTCGGGAGAGAGAGGATTATCTCGTAGGAAATTCACCAAAGGAAGCAAATGTTGTGGTGGATATCGTTCAGAAGACATGTGGATGTCAGAGATAGGGAGTGCAAGAGATACCTTGCAAACATGTCATTGCTCTTACCAGGTAAATTTTTTGTCCATTTCATGACATATTTGGTCAATTTCAAGACACACTGGTCAATTTCGTGACTCACTGATGACATTAAGTGACTCGAAGATAATTTAAAAAAAAAAAATGATCCATTTCGAGATTGACCACTTATGTCTCGAAATTGATAATTAAGTCTTGAAATACACTCTTTGTAAATACACTCTTTGTGCCATTAAAAGACACAGAGAATGTATTTCTTGACATGTCC
This sequence comes from Parsonsia alboflavescens, assembly GCA_028571225.1. Lineage (NCBI taxonomy): Eukaryota > Viridiplantae > Streptophyta > Magnoliopsida > Gentianales > Apocynaceae > Parsonsia > Parsonsia alboflavescens. Next base: position 7,341,646 of record JAOXNR010000031.1, read on the forward strand.
GATCAATTTCGAGACACACCGGTCAATTTCATGACTTACTGATGACATTTCGTGACTCGAAAATATATATATATTTTTTTTAAAAAAAAAAAACTAGTCCATTTCAAGATTGACCACTTGTGTCTCGAAATTGATTAGTATGTCTCGAAATTAACAATTAGGTCTCAAAATACACTCTTTATGTCTATTTTCTTAGAGAAAGCTCGTTCTGCTACTAACCCGATTGCCCCTGTATTTGATTTTTTTGCGAAATTTGTTGAAAGAAAGGTAAAAAAATCATCGTCTTAATAATAATATTCCCGCACATTCCATGCTATATATTCTACCTCTATGTCAATAGGGGGCCTTGGGACTCCCCAGATGCTACTTCCTTCGTTAATTGAGTTGTTGAGATCCGGTTCTAACTAAACTTCCTTTCTTCCCTGGGACTATCCCTCTCCTCTGGAAAAAAAAGTGCTATCAGAGCCCGTTTCTCAAGGAGATCCTATTAATCGATTGTCAGGCCTATGGACTGTGATCAATCAACTAGTCGATTTGAGGCCCGACTTTCCTATTGATTTGACTTTTGTGGGATTGTGAATAAATCTATCAACTCTAGCATAAAGAGTGTATTTCGAGATCTAAGTATTAATTTCGAAACATACTAATCAATTTCGAGATACAAGTAGTCAATCTTGAAATGGATAAGTTTTTTTTTAAAAAAAATATGTATATCTTCGAGTCACGAAATGTCATCAGTAAGTCACGAAATGAACCAGATATGTTATTAAATGGATCAAAAATTTATCTGGTAACAATGACATGTTTGCAAGGTATCTCTTCCACTTCTCATCGTAATCCAAACATAAAAGAGGATGACTGTAGATGGCTCTTAGGTGAGTATTCAGTGACCTATGATGATATCGTATGCCAATCTAAGGGCATCATCAATTGATAGCTGTCCCACTGCCATGGCCTGCCACCTCTTCAAGACCACATCTAGAGTAACTGGATCGATCCCAATCAATCGAACGATGATAGAGGTGGCCATCAGTGGCCTCTCAATAATATACCGATCTACTCTCCTACAACGTAGACCGATGAGGAGAGTGTACTCCTAGATGCCTAATCAATGTAACTAGCCCCCAATAAAGAACCATAACTCGTCAGGCCGCACACCCTCCAAAATGACTTCTCGTCTCAAGATATGCAAGATAACCCGGACGTAATATGTTCCATGGTAATGGGGAAGCTCCATCATGTACCTGAAAGGGCTCGTCTGAAAACACTCTAGTGCCCCATGGAACCATAGCAAATCGACAATATATCTGATGGTCGAATATTTAGCATGTACGCTAAGCATGTTACCGGCAGGCACAACGGGATCGTGTCGAAGCTGAAAGGTGTGATGAGTAAAATCCATATCTCTACAGTAACGGAACGACTGATTAAAAAATTATGGTACAATTAAACTTGCTTTTTTTAGAGATTACAATAAGTAAATTATGCTCCAAAATACTCATTGTAAATAGGCTAAAAAATATTTTCATATATCCTAATTAGAAAAATTGTATTGAGAAATAAGGGGAAAAAGAAGGTTATTCGCATCTACGTCTTATTTATAATTTAAAGTCTAATTTTTATGAGAACATCTATCTCTTATTTATTATTTCTAAAAATCTGTAAATCTTTACCCAAATGGTTATTACTTAATCTAAATAAATTAAGTTACAATCGAATAAAAAGATTTTAAATATAATTAATTTTAATGTATTTATTAGTACAATGTCATTTATTTATAAAAAAAACTTAAATCTAAATTATAACATTGAAAATATTAATTATCACTTTCGAATTAATTAATAATAATATTATTATTAACTAATAAATATTATTATTTCGAGACACAACCTATTCCATTTCAAGAATACAAAAGAAACTATTTCGACATACAACCTAACATTTCGAGACTCAGCCAATAGTATTTCGAGACCCAACCAATATTATTTCGAGACACAACCATTATTCAAGACATACAAAAAACATTTCGAAACACATCCAAATGATTTCGAAACTTATAGTTTCTATTCGTAAACCCAAAATTTTGAGATACACCGAAAACATTTTGAGACAGGTCCACCCATTTCAAGACTTACAATTTCTATTTGTTAACCCAAAATTTCAAGACACTCCCAACCCATTTTAAGACTTACAGTTTCTATTCGTTAACTCATAATTTTGAGACCCATTACGTTTTGAAATACATAGAGAATATTTCGAGACACGTCTAACCCATTTCGAGACTTACAGTTTTGATTCGTAAATCCAGTATTCAAACTCATAAACATGTACAATCCAATACAGTTAATTCATGCTTTTAACAAATTACAAAATCAAAGTTAAACAACACATGCATTCAGTGCATTTCATGATTTTAAATCAAAATCATGCTTTCAAAAAACAAAAATACAATGTCAAGAATCATGAAAAATAAAGCCTTGCATTTTGCCAACTACCAAAACTTAACATTCTAACATATTCAATACAAAATCAAGGTTCAAGTGTGAAGAAAACTTATCGGGAATATTGTGTTGACAACGATGAGGTGATCGGTGGGAAGTGAAGTCGTACCGACAATCATCGTAATTGGGCATCGTCGATGAGTGTGTCGAAGAACAAAGGGAAGCTTCGATTAGGAAGTGAAAAAGAAGAAGGGGAGAAGCGAAAGTAAATGAGAGTGGAAGAAGAAGGGGGAGTTTTCCGGTGAAGAAGAAGGTGAGGAATTGGATCTCGAAATGGGAAAATGAATCATTTGTGCCTTTGTTTCAATTTGAGTAATAAGACATGAAGGATAAGAACGTAATTTTTCATTTATGGAGTAATTTTTATTACCCAAAAATATTAAAAAGTTAATTTGGATATAGAAAAATTGGGACGATACAAATAGATAGAAATCAAATATTTTCAAAAATTAAGTAAAATTAGAATATCCATTTTGGGAATTTCTAAGCCAAGCGATTGAAATCCTTCAACCTGCAAACCTCTCTTAAAGCCAAATCTTAGAAATTAATCCTTGAAGTTTCAAGAATGAAGCTTCAAATTTCACCACCCAACTCATACTTCCAATTCCACTTGAGAATGTAATGATTTTGAGTTCCAAAATTCATTTTTTTCTTTGATTTTGAAAATTGTCGTGGCGACTGCCGCGTGTCTACAGCCGTCCGAGCACTCAGATCAGATTCATCAGCTCGTTGTTGTTCTTGGATGCTGCAGCTTGAAGGGGACTTGTAGCTTCCTGCAGCTCAGAAGCTCAGACTCGACGACTCTATCTCTATACTCAACCGTGGTCTTGACTCTACACTTTTAGCTCAGCTGAGCTCTGTTTCTTTTTCCCTCACAGCTCGCTCCTCAGCTCAGCGTTTCAGTTACTTCGGTACTCAGTACAAGTGATTTCAATAACCTTATCTCTAATCTTTTGTCTTGACTGTTTTCTTTATTTTTATTTGTGGAATTGTGGAATTTTGGACATTTTTTGAGTGTTTGTGGATCCGTGAAATTGATATGGATGGATGGGTGTGATTTTGTTTGAATAGTAGAATAAAAATTGACGATTGTTTTTTTTTTTTTGCCTGTTTGTGAATGAAAAAGATTTTTTTTTAAGTACTATGGGGTCGTTGCTGGATGGATTACTGCTTGCTTTGGTGATAGGTTAATTCACTAAGGTTGTTTGTAAGTTTGTTAAACAGCTAGAGATCAAACTTTCTCTTTTATCTAATTTAACTGAGGCTAACTCATTACTGAAATTATTATATTATCTTTTGACAAATTATTAGTTGATTAATATTTATTCGTATATTTACTTTATTGTGGTGGTATATATATATATATATAACACATAAAATCTTCGATTTTTCTATTCAAGTTAACTAGATGTCAAACGAATTTACATAAAATCTCGAGTTTAAAAACCTTGTGGCTAGAAATACTTAAGTGGCTTCCTGTAAAATTTATAATTATCCCAAGATTTGACAAGTAGCTAGTAACAGATCAAATAAATACACAACCACTCATGGAGGGAAAATTATTGATTTGTTCCGATGACTTGTTCACCTGATTAGTGGTACTGCATTTTACAATTAATAATTCCACCAACACTGTGCCATGGATCTTCTGGCCACCACACAGGTATCGCCTCTCAAGACATTATTTATGAACCACAAATCAGAAATATCACTTGTCATGTCTTGGATCGACCAGAGACTCATATTGAGATTTTGTACTGAATTACATTAATTAGGTTAATTACTTCACTGTACGAAGGTAGAAATTCTTGTAGGTATTTAATTTCTAACATATTATTCAAGAGCTCATGAGTTATGATCAGATGATCAAATCCAATATTTAGCTTTAGTACCAAATAAATTTACTGATCTTCAGGAAGAAGAAGAGCTCATGACCATCTCAATGCAATTCCACTGTCTTTTTTCCCTTGTAGTAGTACTACTACTACTTGTTCTGCAACTCTGTTCAAAGCTTGCTGTGGCTGGTTCCGTAGTCAAGTTTCTTCCGGGTTTTGATGGCCCTCTTCCTTTTGAACTCGAAACTGGGTTAGTAATATGATATCTGCATATATAGCTAGTAGTATTGAATTTGTTCTTCATGCTCAACTAACTAGTGAAATTTGATGGGGTATTTCTTGATTGAATCAGGTACATTGGTTTGGGCAATTCAGAAGATGTGCAGCTTTTTTATTACTTCATTAAGTCAGAATATAATCCTGGAAAGGACCCGCTCTTTATCTGGTTAACTGGCGGTCCAGGCTGCTCTACATTGTCTGGTCTCCTTTTTGAGACAGGCAAGTGAGTCTCAAGATTGTCTTTGGGCTCAATTTTGGATATATATATATATATATATATTTTTAACCTGTGGACCCTCTACAGGACCCTTAAGGTTTAAACCAGTCAGGTATGATGGGAGTTTGCCCGAGTTTGTTTTGAATCCCTATTCTTGGACAAAGGTAAAGGACAGTACGATTGAATGAATTAATGAAAGAATCATCATAGTATTTAATAACCCCTGTTTCTTTGAAATTGAGCTGAAGTTAAAGGGGATTTTGTTTTATTTTAGGTGGCAAGCATAATCTTCGTGGATGCTCCGGTGGGAACTGGATTTTCCTATGCTAAGACTCCAGAAGCTTCTCACACTGGTGATATACAGGCTTCTGATCAGAACTATGAATTTCTTAGGAAGGTACATTTTATTCTTGTGCAAATCTGTCTTGAGTACATGAAGATTTCTTCCTCTTTTGTTTTTTCATACTTGAGAATTAGGCCTAATTCTGTTTGCATTGCTTATTCTGGCAGTGGCTAGTTGATCATCCAGAATTCATCTCAAATCCATTGTATGTCGGTGGAGATTCATACTCTGGCATAGTTGTTCCTATTCTCACTCAGCTTATATCAAATGGTAAAAAATACTAAAGAACTTCTAACTTGCAATAGAATTGTTACTCTTCCTACTTGTTCTCCTTCTTCTTATGCTTCAAAGGTATTCTATTAGCTCCAAGAAAATGAGTGGTTAGAGTATCAAATGGTTATTTGGCTGACTTCTGCTGGCTCTTCTTCTTGATGGCATCATCACCATTATATTAATGTCTTCTCATACCAAAAGTTTGTGCATCAGTTTCCCAGTTCTGAGTATTACAGATGTTGACCCTATTGAGATGGAAAATGGCAATGAACCATGATAACCCCGAAAATAAAAAAGAAGAATAAAATGAACTGTTGGGAAATGCATTTGTCTGAAGTTAGTGTTATTTTGAAATGCAGGAAATGAAGCTGGAATTGAGCCAAGGATTAATCTCAAGGTTTGTCTGTTTGTAAACCTTTTGTTATTAGACAGAAGGAGAACCTGTTCGTGCTCTACAAAAAGCTTGCAATTTATATAGTATGGTTATTGTGATTACACATCTTTCTTTGTTATGGTTTCTTCCATCACTCATATTCTGAATACATAAAATGGCTGCAGGGATACTTGTTAGGAAATCCATTTACAACTCCAGCAGATCAGGACTATAAGATCCAGTTTGCTCATGGAATGGGATTAATTTCTGATGAACTCTATGAGGTGTTCTACTCTTCAAATACCTCCCAATTCTAAAAGCTTTCTTGCATTTCATGTAATTGGCATTCTTCTCAAACAGTCACTGAAGAAAACCTGTAAATTACAATATCATGATATAAATCCCAGTAATGTACCCTGCAAGCGGAATATGAAGGCTTTCAATCAGGCAAGAACCAATTTTTTTTTGGAAAATTATACTATTCTTTATATTGAGCTATCATTAGAAGTTTTAATTTTGCACTTCTACAGCTAACAGATAATATTCACAAAGACCACATTTTGGAGCCAAACTGTCCCTTTGCTGAGCCAAACAAGTTACTGGGTGGCAGTAGAGCTTTATATGAAACTTCCCATTTGAAGCTTCAAGAACAGGGAATCCAGTCTCCATTCAAGTGTCCTGTAAGAAACTCATCATACATTAATTTGAAATGATCCCTCTCATTTTTTGTGCTTAAAATCCATGAAACCATATCTTCTGGTTAATGTAGAGTGCAGTGTTTTCACTGGTTTATTATTGGGCTAATGACAATAGTGTTCGAGAGGCTCTCCATGTTAGGGAGGTACATTAAGTTACAAATTAATTTATAAGTACCTTAAGAAGATAATTTGTCATTGATGCAACAAAAATTTCTCCCTGTGGTTAATGCTATGTATATTTCTTGGTGTGTCCTGCTTATTCTTGACAAAAGGGGACAATTGGAAAATGGATACGATGCTTGGGTGAGAATCTAAATTACACAAAAGATGTTACCAGTAGTGTACCATACCATGCAAACCTCAGTACAAAAGGCTTCAAATCCCTTATATACAGGTTGAGCACTTATCCTTTACATACATTGAGTTCTAATTAGTTGTTGAAGAAGATGCATGTTCTGAAAATTACAATTTTTTTGCAAATCAGTGGTGACCATGACATGGTTGTTCCTCATTTTGGCACTCAAGCCTGGATTAGATCTCTAAACTACTCCATAGTTGACAATTGGCGACAATGGATCTGGGATGGCCAAATTGCCGGGTTAGTTCAAGACTAAGAGTACAAGTTTGTTCTGCTTCTATCTGACTTTGATGTGATTCACAGAAAATGAAGCTGATTGAGTTGGGACTGTGTTGATTCTTTTTTCTTGCAGTTATACGAGGACCTATGCTAATAGAATGACCTTTGCCACGGTCAAGGCAAGTTCAGTAAACCATCATTTATTCGTGCTTATTAGCTGAACTGCACATTTGTTATTTTCTTAGGTTCAAGTCTGATCGTTTGTTTTCTACAGGGAGGAGGCCACACTCCACCTGAACGCCTTCCCCGTGAATCTAAGGCTATGGTGGAGAGGTGGTTAGCTTCAGAGCCTCTTTGAGCAATTTAGTGTCTTTAAGTTGTGTCTTGGTCATTCATCCTTGGGAAGAAGAAGAAAAATAAAATTACACAAAAATCCTCCATTTTGTGTACAACCCCTGGTACATGTATTTATTGCACCTTGTAGAAATAATTCGAGATGTATGACCAAATGAAATGATTCAAGTTTCTAGCTATATTTAAGTTGAGGACTTTTTTACTTTTTTCATAAAAAAATAATAATAATTAAAATAAATATAACATATTAAACTAAAACAAATACATCCCATCCTTAAATAATTTTTTTGTCATTAATTATCAATCATTAATATTAGTTAATTAGTTTTTTGAAGATAGTTTTTTCTATATTTTCTCTTTAATTATATATTTGTAGAAATAATATTTAAATATTTGAAAAGATGATTAAAGGATATTTTAGAAAAGTAAAAAAATCTTAATTTTTACGAAACGACGATTGATGATTAAGTAATATATAATAAATCTATAAACATTGCCAATTAAATATTCATTAAAATATTAATAAAATTAAAATGTAGATTAAAAAGAGTAAATGATAAAAAGAGCAATAGAGTCTGGTTAATCTTGAAATTTGAAAGAGAATGGAGTCACTTCTTGGAAGAAATTATTTAACTTTAAGGAAATTAATTTTAAAAATATATATATAGTAGAAAGTTTTAGAAAAAATATGACAAGCTGTATTTAAAACTACTTTGTAAAATAATTTTGTTCAAAATTAACTATCATTTTTTAATTTTTGAGACAATATATATATTTTTCTCTTAATATACCCTTTTATTAACTAATTCTTTAATTTAAATATTTATATTCATTAATAACTTGAAAAGGCCAAAAAAAACCCCTCAAAATTCGACTTCTTATTGAGTCAACAGAAAGGACAACATGACGTCAAATGTTGTCTTTTTTTGGCAAGTAATGCTGCATTTTCAGAACCATCCCAAAAATTGAGGCTAATCATGATTGGACAAAGAACTCTGCCGTCAGGCTTTTCATTTCTTGTAAAAATTAGTTGGTGACAAAAATGGCTACAGGACGAATTGATTCTAATGGAAATTCTCCCGGTGCCCTACATGCAATGCAAAGTCTCTCCCACACCAGAATCAACAAGACAATCATCTAAAGGGCGGGCCCTACTCTTCTTGCACACCGATGGAGATGGAGGAATTAGCGGCAGCATCAAAGCCCGCTGGTTAAAGTCCTTTCAGTTTCTTTTTCTTTTTCGTTTTTCGGTTTTATGGTAGGCCACACTATCTAAAGTCCAAGTCAGTTCCATATTTGGCAAAGACATCTTGGGGACGGCGGACCCTTTTATCTTCCTTCAAAGATATCAATCTTTTTAACCAGAGAAAAATGGGAATTTGGAAGGGAAATTTGTTTACAGTACTGCTCCATCAATGTCTGAGCTTTCTTATGCTGCTTTTTCTACAAAATTGTTCCTTGCAAGCAATAGCCGGTTCGGCGGTCAAGTTTCTACCTGGTTTTGATGGTCCTCTTCCTTTTGAACTGGAGACCGGGTGAGAATATATGTAGGGAAAAGGATCACGATCGATTATTAATTAGCTCAATTAGAACACGTGTATCTTTGATGAAACCTGTCTCTATGCGATGATTGTTTCTCAGGTATATAGGTGTGGACCAAGCAGAGGATGTGCAGCTCTTCTACTACTTTGTTAAGTCAGAATCACATCCTCAAGAAGACCCTCTTGTTATTTGGATTACTGGAGGCCCTGGCTGCACTTCATTGACCGGACTCATGTACGAAATAGGTAATTCCATTTCCTGATTTATGGGTTTGGAGAAGGATCCAAAAGTTTGATTCTTTTTCCTTTCTGGGAATTTTTGGGCGCCATGGGGCTGAAAGGAGGTGGGGTAGGATATTATATTCTTCTGGACACTTTATCTTGTTTTTACTTAGTTCTTGGTCCACCGGAGTTAGGCATGTTAGAAACCTCATCAAACTAAAAGACCAAAACGCCCTACGTAGCTAACAATCAACAACTGCAGGACCTATCGCTTTTGAGGAGGTGCAGCACAATGGCAATTTACCAAGATTGGTTTTGAATCCCAACTCATGGACAGAGGTTGGAAGATATTCATAAAGGAAACCTTTTACTGCCTTATTAATATGCACAAAATTTTGATTTGTTCTTGAAAGTTGCTATGGTTTTTAGGTTGCAAGCATAATTTTTTTGGATGAACCAGTTGGGACTGGATTTTCGTTTGCTAGAACACCAGGAGCTATTAATTCCACTGGCCTGCAAGCATGTGAACAAATTCACCAGTTCCTGAGGAAGGTAGGGATCTCAAAATAAGCCCAGTTTTCAAATATTCCAAAGCTACTTACAAGAGGTTGCCCCATTTTTCTTAAGCCTTTGTCTCCAGTTCTTCCTTTTTGCTGGTCTTAGTTTCTTATTCAATCTGCTTCTTGTTTTTTTTCTCACAGGAGTTTTGCTCTTGTTTAGCATTTGAATAAATTAATTTTGAACTACTGAAATCCATGGTTAATACGAAGGTGATATTAGGATTTAAATATACTTACCAATTATTGGCTCATCTATGCATTTGAAAGGCTTAGGAAAATGGTCAAAAATTTCACCATTAAAAATATTGGTCATGCATTTTGGAATCTTGAATCTTAGGTGTCCTGAAACTTCTTTCATGTTTGGGTGGAAATCCTTTACTTTCTAAATCGAGCAAGCTAGAAAGGCGATAATTCAAATTACCCAAGTAAATTTGTAAACTCTCTGGATAAGTTTTAGACTACCAAAATGCATTTTGAAAATCCAAAACAACACATAGCATCTGAAAGGAATTTTATCAATTAAGGCATACTTTTAAACCATTCCTATTTTTGTAAAAACATGTTTTGAGGAAATCATTTAAGTTCAATGGGATGGAAGTTCCATTTTAAAATGTTACTTTGAAAATTAACTAAAATCTATAGTTGGAGTGTGAATTGAGCCTATTCTGCCTCAAGAATAATAGCATGTCAAAAGAACACCAACATATACTATTCTTTCTATTAGTTTACTCCTCTGGTAAGCAAGTACTTTGCTGTTTTGTTTGCCATTTTGGTAAGCAATTGCACCAACATATTGCACTTTGCAGTTTCTCAATGAACACCCAGAATTCATGTCAAATCCTGTTTATGTTGGTGGAGACTCTTTCTCGGGCATCTTTGTACCGGTGGTTGCCCACTTTATATCACAAGGTAAGGGACATTAAAAAAAGTTATTCTTTACGTAGATGAAGAGTATCAAATATTAAAGGTACATTGCTGAAGTGGGTTCCACCAGACAATTTCTTGGACCTGTGACTGCCAAATAGGTATAGATTTTAAGTTTTTAAGGGTTCAATTCAACTGATGCAGATGAAAAATGTTCATTCAACTTCACTTCACTAAACTTTTAAGTGGTTTGGACATCCAACTCTTTTGGCCTGCTTTTGCTCTTAACTCTATGTGCCAAAGGAAAGGAAGCCTTTAAAGTGGATAATAAGGGGCATAGTATATGATGTGGCATTGGTGTATTATTTTTTTTCTGGAATAACAGTGACAACAAGACATGGCTTCTAAGTGATATATTGGTCTTTTCTAAAATGGGAAATATTCTGTAGGATTAGCATATTCAGAACCCTCGAAGGTGGAGGCTGTTCTGATGCATGGACTATATTGTTCATTAAAATGTTTTCATAGTATGTTATTTTGCACAATGCAGGCAATGAAAATGGGATTCAGCCATTTATTGACCTGAAGGTTTGTAAATTTCTTGATTCTTTTCTCTTTAAGTGTCCAAGAAAAGATAATAATCCTCAAGTAAATAGTTTATTCACATAACTAGATTATCGTCCAATGAATTGCTTACTTTGATAAATGAACCTGATGACATGATTGAATTAAGGAAGGAATTTTCTTACTTGAAGAAGACATGAAAAGGGAAAGCATTTCAACATTTGTAATTACATCTTAGTATTTGCCATGCATGACAAACTTTTCTAAGATCATATCAAGAGGCTTGATCAGGGATACATACTCGGCAACCCAGTCACAACTCCATCTGATAACAATTATCAAGTGCCATTTACATATGGAATGGGTATTATCTCTGATGAACTTTACAAGGTGACATTTTTTCTTGATGTCCTGCCCATCTTTTCTTCCACAAGACCACCTTCCTTAATGAGATAAGTTGCTAAAAATGAACTCTCCTAAACAGGCATTACAGAGGAACTGCAAAGGAGTGTATACAGATATTGATCGCAGCAACAAACAGTGTTTGCATGATTTTGAGATCTTTAAACAGGCTAGAAGCTACTTTCTTTTCCAATAGTTCACCTCTGGTTGTCCCTGGAAAGTTTTAATGCAAGTATATAGTAGTGTAATTTCTCCTCTATAGGTATTTGATGGCATTCAAGTGGCACATGTTCTGGAGCCTTCTTGTGGGTTTTATGCACCAGAGCCACAAAATCAGTTTGATGAAAGAAGATTTCTGGAGGAGAAACTCCATCAGATAAAGAGAAATGGCCTGCTTCACTCATTTAGATGCCGAGTAAGTTGTGCATCAAGATTTCCCATCCATTCTTGATCTGCATATACCTTCTCTCATCAATTACCTTCATCCTGCCCATTTCACAGGTGGATGGTTACAAGCTTGTAACTTATTGGGCTAATGATGAAAGAGTTCGAGAAGCCCTTCATATTCAAAAGGTATGTTATTCTTGTTATATGCTTCATTAAGTAAAAGATGCAACTAAGGGTGTCTGCATGTACTTGAGCAGGGGAGTATTGGAAATTGGATAAGATGCAACTATGGATTGCCTTTCACAAATTCAATTCAAGATTGTGTACCTTTCCATGCAAACCTAAGCAGGAAAGGATATAGGTCTCTCATTTACAGGTTGAATAACTTCACATCACTCCATTTGATTAAGAATTAATTGGAAGTACACACAATCTTATTGAAAGTTATAAATTTTCTGAATCAGTGGAGACCATGATTATGTTGTTCCATTCTTGGCAACTCAAGCTTGGATAAGATCTTTGAACTACTCCATTGTTGATGACTGGAGGCAATGGGTTGTGGAAGGCCAAGTTGCTGGGTTAGTTCTGAAAGTAGACCTAATATTATTAGTACTTTTTTCAACTTAACAGCAGTGATATGAACTTGATCTCGAACCTTTTAGTCTGTGTGAATTTGTAGCTATACAAGGACTTATGCCAACAAGATGACTTTTGCTACAGTGAAGGCAAGAGATAATTCTACTCTCCTTTCTCTTCTTTTATGCATAGATAGTGTTTACGGTATTGTTCTTATATAAACTAGCCATATTCACAGGGAGGAGGCCATACAGCTCCAGAGTACAGGCCATTGGAGTGTAAAGCCATGTTCAAAAGGTGGATAACCCATCAAAGTCTTTAATTTAATCTGTTCATAGCTTGGAAAGTCAAATCAGATCTCAATAACCAGAAGCTCTGGCATTCGCCTCAGATGATATTGAAGTATTTCCGGGGTGTACAATATATGAACATTCATTGTTGACGGTCATGACTAAGGTTTTTATATTATAGTTTTAGTTTATCCATCTTAGAAAGGTTCACAGGAATGCCTACTGTTACTTCTCTGCTAAAATTGATAATATCTATAAATATATAGATCAAAGTGTTCATGGGGTTGGAATATTTACATTTTCTATTTTGTTCCTTTGATAAATAGGAAATTTATTTGGCTTATTCAATAATAAAATATCAAATATGAACTACTACTTTTTTTAATAAATATCTTTTTTTAATAAATATATTTGTTCAGCTGCATAAATATTCTAACCATCATGTGAAAGTGATATTAGCAAAGATGGAGAGTGAGGTTGTGCGTTGCAGAAAGACAGAGAGAAAAGGTTTGAACACAAGACAAGCTTGAATACAAGAATAAAAGTTCACATGTGGCTGGGGCTCCAATAGGCCCTTAAAGCACATTTAGTAATTCACATTAAAGGGAAGAGAAGAAGAAATAAAAAGATGGACCACTTTTTTCATCTAATTTGAACTACTGCCTACTGCTTCCCTAGCTGATCAGTAACTTCTATGAAAGTTCTCATGTCTGTAATTTCTGTACCTCTCCTCTTTGTTGTTCTATAGGAAATTAAAATTACAAAGGAAAAAAAATTATAACAGTATTTTGGAAACCTAGGCCTCAGGTAAACTCATTTCTGGTGATTTCTGCAATATAATAGTTCAGACAAGTTGAGAAACTGTTCTGTGGGTTTTGGCTCATACTGCCTCCAAACAAAGAATCCTAAACAATCTCTATTGTGATGTATCGGCTACTTATCATGCAACTCACTTTTAGGGAGTAAATCTGTTCTTCGGTATCTGATGTTGAACTTAATGCCTGAATCCAAGGAAAAACATTATGACAGGTTATGTACATAAACTTAAAGATATCCCTAATTGAAAAGGATGCCTAATAAATGAATATTACCACCAGATCTTCTGGAAAAGAACTTCAGGATCTCATCAATTATTATTACCTGAACCAGAGGAAACCATTGTAAGTTTGGAACGAGGGGAAAAGCAAAAAGACACGAAAATTCATTGAGCATACGCCAACTCAAATTTGTATTAGTTGTCAACCAGTATCTTGTTCCACTCTAAATATCAGATAGAAGAGGAGAGAATTTGCTACATAAGTAATGCTGAGTGAGGCTGTGAGGGGAAAAGAAAACCGCTGGTTTTTGTTCTTTAACAACTCAAGCAAATGATTCAAGAGAAAAGAAAACAAGCACATTGCATCACATTAGTTGCACGCATCCAGGTTCATGTACAAATGTAAGGGCTGGGGAATAGATAAATAATTGGCAGATCAGATGAACTCACAGGAAATGAAAGGTAAAGCACAACCCTCCAGTCAGACCAACTTAAAGGAGCCACCTACAAAAAAGAAAAAAGAAGACGAGTAAAAAAATTAGAAAACATTTCGTGACCCGGGGCAAAAAGGAGCAACATCATTATTCTTTAAGGCAAAATGAAATGCAATTAACCGAAGAAATGGAAAAAGAAAACTTACAGAAAAAAGGATAGATAATGGTTCAATATACAAAATTAGCATGTGAAGGAACATTGTCAGTATGATTGACGCCACAAGCCACAAGTTGCTCCATGGAGGGATCACGCTAGGCAATAAAGATTAACAGAAATTGAGGATGAAAACAAGTGGAATAAGTTCAATAAAGAGTAGAGAAAATGTTCCATTATTATTAACAGAAATTGAGGATGAAAACAAGAGGTATAAGTTCATACAACTACCAACTCATAACGTGCTTCACTCTTTTTTCTTCATTTTCCATTTTCTTTATTATTATCATTTAAAAAATTGTGCAGATAAGTAACCTTCAAACATTGTGAGGCAGTTAGCACGCAATCCAAAAGGAAAAAGAAAATGGTATTGACTGTTGAAAACTCCTTGCATGCATCAAGGTAATGATGTCAACGACAAAGAAAATAAACCATGGTAAGAATGCTCACAGGAGTGACTGATTTTCACTAAGATTGTTCAATGCATTGAACATCTCAACAACAACAAGCACTGTCATTGAAACAGTTGAAGGATGTCGATCACTGAATATACTGCATGGGTAATTGGTTTCCCTTGTTGAACAGCTGTCAAAATTCATCTGAGAAGATCATACACAAAACACCATATGTTAGGGACAACTTACTAATGCATGAAACAACTTACTAAATAATAACAGACATTTTCATGTTTACACAAGTGCATTAACTGTTTATACAATCTGAGATAACTTTGGATTTTATATTTTAAAAAGAAATATGTTAAGCCTATTTGGCTAAGCAAATATGTGTGTGGGTGCGAATTGAGGGTGGGAGTAAAGGAATAGTAATAGTTCCACCAGTTATATTGTAAACTGTAAAGATATGGCTGAAATCAGGAACATCACAAGCAGCAGGAATTTCCTGACATTCCTAAATACCCTTCCTCACAAGACTTTAGCAAAGAAAATAATTTAAAATAGAATTTAATTGTTTTTTATTTGATGTTCAATCCAACCTCAAACAGAATCAATGTTGCCTCTTCAATTTACCTATTCCCACTAATGAGCTATTAGCAAAGCATCATGTCATTCTCTCTCACAAATTCTCTTAATCATATTCTGAACTAGTTTCGCCCAAAAATTGCAGAGAGATTCAAAACAATGAGTCACAATGATTGAATTAAGCCAAAAATCTACCTCGGTAAGGACTTAAGGCATTGGCTTGATTATATTTGACTGAATAAAGCCATCAATCAGAAGAAAATTATTGTTCGTGGAGGAGTTACGAAAGCAGTGCTACTGCAAGTCTAGAGGTCAGGGTGAATAGAAAGTTTTGAACCCCTAGTGCGCATGATATTTTTAGAAAGAATCAAATGCAGAGATATGAGGATTTATTGGTGGGTTAAGTAAACTCGGAGGGGAAATTAATTCAACAATCCAGTTTCAACATCTATTTCAAATGCAAAAGAAATTTACCAGTTCACCATATGATAATTTGGGCCCACTATCAGAGTAAATAAACCACCATATGAATCCAGCAATAGTGGCAAGTCCAACATATACTGCAGAAACATAGACCCAAGCATAGTGAGTTGTACAAAGGGAATTCAAATAAATTACCATCCCAGAAAAGTTTCTAGGATATGTGAATTCAACTAAATGAGGCATAGGATCTATTCCTGTCGGTGAAATTAGAAAACATAATGAAGATTCATTGGAGTAAGGTTTTTATGACCTTCTGGCATTAAGAACCCCATGAGCACCCCACCTCACAACTAAAAGCAAAGCAAGAAGAATATTGGAGCACATCTCTTTTTGTTTTTTTCCAATTCCAATCCTACACTTTTCTTTCAATTTGAAACAGACCAGAACATAATATAACCAATCAGACAGGAAACGCAATACATACATAATAGACACTAACAAAGGTATTCTGGATACCTCCAATAACCAGATAACGGAAGAACAGCCATCCAGTGACAACTGCTTCATTGACCTGAGAGAGAAGCCAAAGTGAAATCTAGGAAGCACCACCATAAAGACCAAACTAAAAAACAAAAGAAAGTTTTATCCAAAGAAATATGAAATAATGGTCATAATATCATTTCAAGGGTATGCCATGAATCTTCGTCAATAAAACATCCATATGACTTTAAACCGATATCATCGTTTCTCTAAAATTTTATATTGATCCTGTTTCTATAACTCCACCTACATTCTTGATCTTGGTTTCCTCTTTCGGATGACTACTGCTAAATAATACTGACCATCTTGAGAAAAGAAGAAAAGATTAGAATAAATTGACTCGGCAAAGTTCACATTATTCTTTCCAAAAACTCAAAACAGTAATTCAATTCTCAATAGATCACATCTCTGAAGTAAACCCATGAGCAATCACCTGATGAACTTTTCTAGCTTAAGTACCAGACTAACTGGTAAAAAAAAGAGTAATAAAAATTCAGGTTAAAAAGCTAAGGGAAACCTTTCGGGGTTTAGCTTTCATCACATCTGAGTCTTGCTTATTGAATCCAATCGCGGTAGCAGGCAACCCATCAGTCACCAAATTTACCCAAAGCAGTTGGACCTGCAAGAAAACAACCCAAAAGGACTTAGCACATATCTTCAACTGATTACTTAAGATTTCAGAAAACTAAAGTACAAATTATTACTGTATCTGTGCAATTATATAGGACAACAGACACCCAGGGTTATAATTATTTGTGTCAACATAAGTAATTTGAAAATGATCCGTGGAGGAAGCTTATTTTACTTCTAGTTGTTTTAAGTGTGCGCCAGATTTAGTTGCCCTAGGATACTCTATAATTGTGTATATATGGATTTGGTTAAGGGAGAAGCAACTGAGATACAACTGAGATACAAATATCGGGCAAAAGTGGCATCCCTTCATATTCATTAAATGTATTCAGTTTGGTCAGTCAACTTAGTTACTGAATCAATGCAACATCAAGCCATTATGTATTCCTCGGAATATTCCCACAAGTATGTGAATTGGAAAGTATGAAGGAATCAAATAAAATTAATAAAAAAGAAGACAATCACACTTAATATTAAAACAAGTAATAAGTTAACGTACTCACAGGCATTAAGGTATCAGGTATACCAAGAACAGCTGCCACAAAAATGCAAACTACTTCACCAATGTTTGAGGAAATCATGTATCTAATGAATTGCTTTGTGTTATTGTATATAGCCCGCCCTTCTGCAACCGCCTGTCCCAAAACATAAACCATCATGCAGATAATCAGAAGCACATGCATGAAGAAGTTACCAAAAAAAATAAATAAGACGAGAAGATTCTCACAGCAACAATTGTAGCAAAATTGTCATCCGCCAAAACCATATCTGAAGCACTCTGAAAGCTCAAAAACAGAACCAAATCCAGTTCAGGATAACATCCCCAGAAGCTCATAGGAATTTAAAATACAAATGTGAAACAGTTAAGTGAGGAAATTGCAAGCAGTTCAATGGCCAAGGTCTAAGTAAAATACCAGAGAAAGCGGATGACAGGTTTACTATCAAGTTAGAGAAATACCAGTAATGGATGGGTTTTGAAGCATAAATTCAGAGACAGCTGTGTGGAAAATATTACTACTTGAAAAATTTTCTAGTTGAAAAGAAAGGAAAAGGTTCAGTTTTTTAATTAATGATGGCTATTATTGAATTACAAGAAAGAATTATGAAAGAAAAGTAGCACATATCTCTCACATGACACAGAAATCAAACAATAAACTCATTTTCAGATTATTTGGCAGAAACTAAGTAATAACAATTTAAATTTAAAGGCTTTAAAATACTGGACAGAAAGTAGTGTATTAGGCAAAAGAGAATACGAAGTGCTTTTATGTAATTCGACACAACATTTAGTTGACAAGAAAATTAGGACACAAAAGTTAAGTTCAAAGAAAGTTCAGGTTGTGACTTAAAAAACATTGAATACCAGTTCTCACAAACTCTCATTTGCACAAACTAGTTGCATTCATTTTTTATTTACATATGCAGTTTGCTTATGTGATATCTATCCCGAAAAGGGGAATCATGCTTACATAGAGAAGAGAATCATAAATAGCAGAATGAACTATTCCCGTTCCAATTCACCAAATAAAAGGCATACACCTTTTCTTCATTGTTTATTGTCCTCAGACATAAACAGCATTATGGATGACCAGAGAAATCATGATTAACATTGTACCTAAGCAAGAAGAAATAATCATAGAATGCAAAATGGTACAGAACGTGACCTTGGCAACTGCAGTTCCTGATCCCATGGCAATGCCAATGTTTGCTTTCTTTAGAGCAGGTGCATCATTGACTCCATCTCCAGTCATAGCAACCTTCAAAAGAAAGGATTCTGACAGTTAGTATTGTGCATTGATCATGTTCCAGAAAATATATTGGAAGAAAAAATCAAGTTAAGCAAATGTGAGGACCAAGAAATCCCAATGAAGACAAAGAACAGAAAGGAAATATGGAAGAGGAAAAAAGAAGAAAAATATGAAAACTAGAATTATCCATGAGACAAATGTTAGATGAGTTACTAAAATAAAGTCAATTAGATTGCTTTGCTTCATCAAGTTACAACAGTATCCAATTTAGCTGTATTGAGATTATTCTCTATGAACTCCTAATCTTGTAGAATAATCTATTATAGGAATTCAACCCCCCAATCCCCCCCCCCCAGAGCGCAGCGCAGCACAGCACACAGCCTAAACACACACACACAAAAAAAAAAACCATGTCGAGTACAAGAAAATTGCAGGATGAAGCCACGATACAACAGCAACAAATTCCTTCTTAAATGCAGACAAGATATGCTTAACAGCATAGGAGCTTACCACTTCATTTTGATTTTGTAATGCTTCAACAAGCATTCTTTTATGAGATGGCTCCACCCTAACAGAAAATGGTGCACACAAAAAGAAAAAAAATAGTAAGGAAAGGAAAAATACAACGATTGTAGACATATAAACCAATGTCACTTGTTGGAAAGAAAGCAGTTGGGAGAAAGAAGATATTTCAAATAGAGACCTTGTAAAAATCGCCATTCGCTGCAATGCCATGGATTTCTGTAATGCTGGAAGTGCTTCAAACTCAGAAGCAGAATAAGAGTACAATGAGAAATCTTCTATGTGATCAAATGCCCCGATCTTTTGGCACAAGGATTCTGCAGTGGTCTAACATTGTATCTCAAATTAAAATCAGTATAAAGAATCAAGTAGGATAGCTCTAAATAGTCAAAGACTGGCAAACAAAAATCGAGAAAAAAGATACTGAAGGGGGATTTTCTGTTACCTTATTATCTCCGGTAACAACTATGACACGTATGCCAGCAGTCATGCATGAAAGTACAGCATTTCTTACTTCTTCTCGTGGTGGATCAAGCATCCCAGCCTTCATAGCAAAGAACAACTGTTAATTCAGAAAAATTGACATTTCTTCACAGGAATAGGATAAACAAGTTTCCATATTGGCCAGGCCATCAATATTGCATTGCAAAACTATATCTTCATGAATTCTGAGAACAGAAGACGTTATGAGTGAACCATATCAAGGAGAAGCATACCAACCCAATAAATGTAAGCTCCCTTTCATCATCAAATGAGAGAGACTGTTGACCCATGGGCATCTTTTTCAAGGCTAGAGCCAAGCATCTTAAAGTTTCTTTTCCTGCAAAACTGAAATGAGAAAACACATCCCTGGTGAGACCATGAGTAAAAGCAACAAAATTGTGACTATTAAACAACTGGTACAGACTACTAAAATAAGGAAAGTCTAATTCTAAAATGTTAAGTATATAAATTACACTGCTCCTCTATTGGTTTAAAATTTTATATGAGGTGGTAATTTCACACGACAAAAGTGGGAGGTCTGGTGTTCAAATCACACTACCACCCATTATAAGTTTATTGTTCACACCACCTTCGGCCTTTTGGTAAAAATGTGTTCGGTGTGAGGGAGCATGTAAATTGTATAAATTACACTTTCAAGTCAACTTTTAGATGAGGTTGTAATATCAGACCAAATTAGAAAATAAACAGGAAAGAAAAATCAGAGCCCTAAGATAGCAATTTGTAGAATAAATTGTACCCACATTCATTTATAACATAATACAAAAATTTACATTCAACCAGAATTGTTCCCAAACTTAAGATTACGGAAGAACTTGGATAAACTCTTACACTGTTATTATGGAATATTTAAGTTAAAAGTTGAATTGCCCAGGTACAGTCAAGATACTCAATTACTAACTCATGTTCTGAAAATAACTTATCGGCCAACACAATAGATACACTTAAGTATGTCCTGTTACCATGGAAACATTCAAATCCTAGTAACCATGCAAACCAATGAATGTTGCAAAATCAACTTCTCTATTAATGCATATGGCTCAAGAGAAAATTAATGCAGTGCAACTTGTCCAATTGGAGAACATTTTTTCCCCTTAGAATTCGTTACTAAATTTTCATTTGAAAGAAACCGGCAAAAACCAGAAAAGGGAAATGGGGCTATGGAGGGAAAAACCAACAAAACTAAATGAAGTGGTGAATAATTAATGAACTTATTTTCTACATGGGATAGTTCAAGGTCTGGCAAAAACTGCATTAGGATTTTGCGACACTTAAGAAGGACAAAAAAGAGGCCACAAGGAAACTGTTGCACTATTATCAGGCAGCCAAATATCCAGTAACCCTTCAGATTTGCTCATTTAATGCATGCATAGACAGGAAAAGAAACACAAGACATATATTTAAATAATAACCTTCACCTGTTGAATCTCAATTCTAACTCAGCTCTAATAGCTGCAGTTAGGGGGACAGTAGAACCATCATCATTGCATAAAATAGTTGTACATCTAGAAAGGATGCTCTCTGGAGCACCTTTTGTGAACATGATCTCCATCTGCTTCCGACTACAAAGGACACTCATCATCTTGCGATCCCGAGAAAATTCTAGAACCGAAATCTGAAGGAAATCAGATCAAACAGTTAAAACATGTATCTACAATCCCCAATCAATAAGGAAAACTGAAAGCAGTTGAAACCATCCTTGGGTGATTATCATAAATTGGTTCAAAAGGAGATTAAGTTTTAGAGATATTGAATTTAGCAGTTGGAAGATTAAGATCACCAATTTCAGAAATATAATTCCTTAAGTAAACATTCCACAAATATTTTATGGGGAGAAATTTTCTGGTTCTTTCTGATGTTTGTGTTCTTCCTATCTATGAGGACAGCCCTTTTACAAATATCTAAGTGATATTTATCAAGCAAAGTGATAACATGAATATTTCAGTTTTTCTCATTTCTTTATGTATAAAATTTCCTGATCTGCTAAGGACTTGCATATGATATTTATAATTGGGAAAAAGGTTTTCTGATTCAAACTAGAAATGAAATAATCAAATCATATCCACTAGCACATTGAATTAGAAACCAATTTGAAATAAAACTATATGTTTTCAATATAGATCTCAAATTCCCAAGGAATGAGAAAGAAACAACTGTAGGCCAAAGCAATCAAACCACTAGAAGTTGTCAGAGATCATGACATCAGAAACACATATACATTATGGCTACGTATGGTTAAAAAAACCAACATAAGAAAATCAAACTATGTTCTAATATGAACAAAAATACCAATTTCAGCTACCATAAATACATCTGTAATCTGTTGGTATGGGATTCATTTAGTTGACTAACAACATAACTAAAAGGTGAAAAGTTTTAGCTGTTATGCAATCCCAAGTACAAACCTTCTTGAATTGGTTCTCCCAATAACGGTTACAGTAAGAAGCTCTTTCATGTTTGCTTAGCATATTCAGAGCAGAAGGCATAGCATCAAACCCAGGAAGACCAATCTGACAACAGAAATTAACACAAGAAAATGTAAATAAAACAAAATTAGAGACCGGAAAATTTAAAATAAAAAAATAAATAAAAGCCAATGAGGATTACCTTTTCGACCAAAATGCGAAGGGCTACTTCAGTTGATTCTCCAATTTTCTCATAGTTCCTCTTGTCTGGATTATACTGTAGTAAAGATTCATTGCAAAGGGCTGAACACATAGCTATGTGCAGCAGGCAAGGGTACTGTGCTGGAATCTCAAGCTGTCCAAAGAGAATAGCACTTCAAACCAAGGGCTAAAAGGAGATCCTATAAGAGACAGGTATTTTGATAGTACACAACGTACTAAAGCTACTATACAAGATGTCTTGTTAACAAAAATACATATTCAGTGGTTCTTTCAGTGTTTTCACTTTGTCAATTATTTCTAATTTTCGTTTCTTTGGCCTTAAACAGAAAGCAGAGAAAACCACATGAGTGCACTAGTGATGTAATATGAAGACAGAAGAATTTTTGAGCTGCTATTATGTTATATGACATTACATTTTACAATGAAAGAACAAAACTACCAATTTTTGGGAAGTTGCACCAGAAACTGGCTTCACAGGATTTTAGACCAGCCATTGATGGATTTCAACTGGAAGACAGTGTTTTTGCACTGTGATTTTAATACAGAAAATGTTGATTGTAAAAGCTTCTCTCTTCTTTTAATACATTCCTAGACTCAAATGTCTCCTGTAAATTATATAGAGCTTTTGAACTTCCACAATTCAATTGACAACAAAGTGATCACTTTCAACCCTCTCACTGTTACCAAAGATACAAAAGTCTAATTTAACTATTCTCCATTCCATAAAAAATTCTCCCTAAACTTCACAAGCATTAGTGTCCTTTGTCATCTCAAGATAAGTTATTTAGGCTAAGCACAGGTTCAATTACTACAGGCGGGCATACTTTCTCTTATTGATATCAGATAAACTGGGGTGATTTGGATCCAAGTAGTAGCCACCCAGAAAAGGGGATAAGTGGAAATAATGAAATGTCTATCACCGACAGGCCAAAAAAAATGTTTTCTTGTCAAAAGGACCAATGGTGTATAAAAAAAAGGTAGAGGACCAAAAAAGATTTTAAAAAAATCCACGACCAAACATGAAAAAAATAAAAAGTAGAGGACTAAAATTGACAATCTTTTTAACAAAATTCCTAAAATTTCCCTCTCCGACCAATTAAAAAACACTTACAGCATTTTTTTTCCGACCAACGTGACCAATGATGTAAAGAAAAAAGGTGGAGGATCAAAAAAGATTAAAAAAAACATTCTGGAAAAATCATTCAAAACTAAATTTAATAATATATCATGATATGACATTTAATATAATTTATAAATTAATTATTAAATATTTATAATAAATTATACAACAATTATTTATTTAAATATTATTAATTTATAATGGTGAGATTAAATGAATTTTAAATTTATAGTATGAATTTAATTTCAACGAATATTCATTATAAGTTAATAATTTTTTAATAAGATAAGTTAAATTCTTTGAATGTTTATTAAATTATAAATACTTCTATTGTTCATTGTATCATAATAGAAGACGAATAAAAGGATGTAAAATATATAATAAATTTACTTTTTTTGCAATCATCAAATTAACATGTGACTTGGGGAGAGTTGGGAATACACTGAAAATTTGAGAAGATTTTTTAAACTACGGGAGTCGATTTTAAATATATAAATATTTAATTGATACTTAAA
>JAOXNR010000031.1:7365891-7419380 GCA_028571225.1 Parsonsia alboflavescens
TTTTTAACCCAACCTCTATACACCATCTAAAAGTTTCAAACAGTGGAATATTTAATTTCTATATGCTTGCCAAAACAATGGTTTTAAATATATAAATATTTAATTGATACTTAAATTTTTAACCCAACCTCTATACACCATCTAAAAGTTTCAAACAGTGGAATATTTAATTTCTATATGCTTGCCAAAACACTGTCAAAGACAGTAACATTCCAAAATGCAAAATGAAAAGAGAAAGCGGATTGAATAGATGAACCGTTTCTCATTTAGCATTTTACCTGCATTCTGTTGCCATCAAAAATAAAACCTTCCGGGGCATATGTGGTGCCACTCACATCGTACTCAGCAGCCAAGGGACCATGATTTACAGAATGAAGTACACATATCTGGAGACAAATATATCATTCAAGATCAATCCTAAAGAAAAAGGAAAGCAAAGAGATGCAAGTGTAAGAACATGAAAATGTTCCGTTGGAAACCAATGTTTCCACAAGGAAAATATTTGTAAAACACAGAAATAATGAAAACTATATCACCAATAGGTTGACACCAGTAAACACCCTATTAAACTATTGGACATTGACAATCAACATCTTACATCCTTGACTTTTTCTGTGTCAATCAATCCCCTCTATGCTGATGACCTCCAAAAACTAATGGATCAAACACATTGTGTTAGTGTATAGCCTATTTCCACAATTACCTGCCAAGTCCTCCTCAATTTACTACGACAACGAAAACTTTAATCCTGATTTAGTTAGTTTCAGTCTTTAACACAGCCCGACACACAACACCCCGTGCCTCAAAAGGGGGAAAAAGAATAGCCAGAAAGCCCTACCTACCCCGTTTCAGTCCCTCTCTCCCCTTAAAAGCTGTTTCACCATCCCTTATTCTCAGAAAAGGATTATGAAAAGAAATATGTATTCACCTTTGACACAGACATCATATTAGTTGTCAGAGTACCAGTCTTGTCACTGCATATCACTGTTGTGCATCCCAAGGTCTCCACAGATGGCAAGGATCTCACAATAGCATTCAGGCGGGCCATTCTTTTAGTTCCAAGAGCTAAACAACTATTGGGATCAGAAAAAAAAATCAAATAATGAAATAAGAAAATTATTATTCATTACAAGAAAGACTACAATGAAGAATCATTGTTGCAAGAAAGTAGAGCAGATACAGCAATCTGTTAAAATAGTGGCATGTAAGCTGACAGCTGATCATTTCATAAGACAAGGGAACTAAAGATAGACACCAACTACTTCAAGTAAACAAAATAACACAAATGCAACAAGTGCTGAGACAGTTCTTACATAAGAACACCAAAGCCAAAGACCAATAGCAACCATCAAAAAAGTATCTTCATTAATTGAATAATGTTCAAATCATACAAAAATATTCTAGAGTTATTTACTTGTGCACTCACTATCCAACTCTAAGAATGTTAAATTTTAACTCTAGAAATCAGGATTTCAGATGGTCTTTAATATACCAACTCAAGCATGAGAAAGCATACTCTAAAACTTAGTGGGTAGGGAAATGTAGAATTCAGCATTATGAATTGTTACAGTAACCCTTGCCCTACTTTGTACTCTTTTCAATTGCCAGAGGTTCCCACCACAGAATTATTAAAACCCAATGCAAAACAAACTTTGTAACAGACAACTGTATCATAACAAAAATTGCAAGTCAACTACTTACGTTGTAACAACAGCTGGAAGCCCTTCCGGTATTGCAGCAACTGCAAGAGCAACAGCAATCTGCACAAGCAACACATATGGCAAAAGAAAAAAAAAATAATGCAACCATTATGCTACAAAAAGAAAGTAATTACTCCCAAGAACCTTCTCTATAAACTGCTACCTTAAAGTAATGTATTGCACCTCTCATAAAACCTCCATGAGCAGGATCCTTAAAATGGCCAATATTCACAATCCAAACCAATATGCATATACCTGCAATGACCTAAAAGCAGAAAGAAGCATTTCAAGATGTAAAATATGTCCCTAGAAATAATAAACTCATATAACCAGAAGAAACATGAAAAAGAAGATTGCTTGGCACCTATCATATAATGTCCACCAACCAATATTCCAACAATGTACTTCATAATACTTTAGCCTATCAATCAGCATCAAAGTGATAAATTTTTCAAAGAGAAGATCATAGATACCGTATCTCAAATAATGGAATCCAAAAGAGTTATGACAATCCAAAAGCATGGGGGCTCAAACAAGGAGTAAATCTCAATTCCAAGA
Organism: Parsonsia alboflavescens; assembly: GCA_028571225.1. NCBI lineage: Eukaryota > Viridiplantae > Streptophyta > Magnoliopsida > Gentianales > Apocynaceae > Parsonsia > Parsonsia alboflavescens. Next base: position 7,368,150 of record JAOXNR010000031.1, read on the forward strand.
TAGAAAATGCAAAATTATGAAACTGTTTTGAGGAATACCACATATATGGCTCTTATGGTAATTAGTGCTCCAATAATGAAAAATTCTAGCTCAAAACCATAAAAAGACTGATAAACAATGTCTTTTAATCAGCACAGAAGATATCTTTGCTCAGAAGATTTCAGGCACGAAATGGACCGAGTAATTTTAAAATATAAGAGAGCGAAGCTGTGGAATCTATATTGTACAACATCTAAAGCAAGACAGCCTCAAGAAACCCAAAGCTGCCTAGAATGAATTCATTGCTCACAGGCTGATTGGATATAAGTTCAGTCAACAAGAGTGAAAAGATAAGATTTAGAATGTCAGATCTGAGTCATATTTCTCAGTCTGACGATCATTTGAAATTAGAACATCAGGTTGTATTTCCAGTGCTCTGTTATTGGTTAGATTCGTCTTAGATGCAAACAGGGCTGAAATACAAGTTTAAGCAGCTGGAAAACATAATTTTCCAAATAAAGAGAAGGGCATAACATTTATAGCCTCTCAATGGAATAGGACTTGCCGATTAACCATACGACCACTATAAGAAAACTGAAGACGCCACAACAGAACTCTTTTATCTGATTACAACATAGATATTGCACCTTCCGGGCAGTACAGAAACTAGGTAATGTTTAACTACCTTGGCTAAGAAAGTTCCAAACTCATCCAACTTTTTCTTCAGTGGTGTCACTTCCTGCTCGAAATTTCAAAAAATAATGAGAAGAAAATATGCCTGTGTAGTGTGATAATAGTCGAACTTGGGTGGAAACTGCTCACATCCTCAGTTTTCATCATAGAATCACGAATGCATCCCATAGCAGTATTAGAGCCAACTCCTACGACAATAGCTCTTGCCCTACCAGCGACAACTACTGTTCCCTGGCAAAAGAAAAGGGCAAAATCATTTTCAATGTAAAAGCAGTTATAGGAAGCTGTAGGATAAAAATACCAGGCAATATCATGAAGAATAAGGACAATTCAAAAACGAGGACTGTACGCATCCAGGAATGGGCAAGTTTTATGTACCTATGTTAGACTTACTGTTCCAAAACCAGCAAGTATGCAGAAAATCGCATTTCAAATTCTGAAATGTGCCTAAACCAAGGGATACCATGAGTGGGGGGAAATGTAATGACACACTTTGTTCATTAATACAAGAGCAAAGGCATAAAAGTTGTTGAACTAAATATATTTCATAACATAAAGATGATTACCCCTTGGCATGTCATGCCATATAATACCACATATTTAAGGCACTATTTTTAAAATATTAGATAACCTAAGTCATCCAACAGTCCCACAATTGAACTCTGGTCTTACCATGTACCTTCATCCATGTGTTGTGAAACGCAAAAATGGAAAAGATGCATCCTGCATAATAGGTTGAACAAAAGTATACTATGCAACATATCCAGTCTATCCCTGAAGTCTAAGTGGAAAAGAATGCAGAATAGAAGAGAACAGCTTATCATGATTAGACAAATTTGGCACTGTAATAAATAAGCTTACCGAGAATAAGATATTCGTCTTATCCTGGTATACTGCATTCAAAGCAATGGTAGCATCAAGCTCTTTCTCAACAGAACAGCTTTCACCTATCAGTCACCAGAGAAATTATCTACCAGTCTATTATGAAAAGATAAAAATAAGTAGCAAGACAACAACATACACAGTTTCATCGGATCTAGAAAATTACAACAGTTGAAAAAAAAATCACGTAATATGATGTGGATGCAACCAGAAGAAAAAATTACATAGCATGCAAACAACAAAATAAGAAACATGAGCAAGTTAGGAACTCCACCGACTACCTCCAGATTCCATGCAAGCAATATCAGCAACCATCAGTTTACTCAATTGTGACCATATAATACTGACTGATATTTGCTTGCAATGGGACCAAAGAAGACATGACTTTTAGTATCGCAGGACAGTCAACCAAAAAATGAAGTTAATGAAGCTCATGCATTTTTGACCCACTTTATTTTAGTTTGCCAAGATGAACGAGTTACTGGGCTATCATTTTATGCGTAGTCTTAATTATGATTCAGTATAGAGGATGCTGGTTAATTTATGCCTGAGCTGGAGATATTACCCCCAACCCCACCCTTGCTACTCCTTATCCTTAAACCCCCAACCCCAAAACAATAAGGGACAATTTTATTCAAAATAAGTTGTTGAAATATAACAAGTATAACTGTCACAAAACTCAGGCTTGTAATAATTTTCTGTGTTAATCTAATGTCCACATAAATCTGACGTACCTGTGAGAATTGCTTGATCAACACGTAAATGATCACTTGACATTTCTATCATTCTCATATCTGCTGGAATTTTGTCTCCCACTTTTCGAGTTATCAATCATCAAAAGAGTAAATAACTCCCAAAGAAAATTATATAAAGATATTCACCATTGATAATCGAAAATTGTGGAATGTTGAATGCAACTTACCAGAAACTTCTACAATATCCCCGGGGACAAGGTCTGTAGCAGGTAGTATTGAGAAGCAACCTAATAAAGTTGTTCCATGTGTAAACAAAAGCAACAACAAATTGAAGACAGTAAGTGACAAAAATAAATATGCAAATTGGCATGAAATGATTTTCAGTCACTAGACGATAAAGTTACAACTGGTTCAACAAGGACTAAAGAAGTCTAGTCCGCCAAAGTGATTCTGGGATCACTTATCAAGACTGAAGAAGATTATCAACTGTTAGAAACCTATAAGCAAAATATTCAGATTATGCACTCAGAAAATCATGTCAGAAAGAAAAGATATGGTAGGACAAACTTGAGTGTATGAAGAGAATTCGGTGAGATTGAATCATATTAAAATGATCCTTCATCCGATTCTTTCTTAAGATACTGAGTTTTTTCCCCCCACGAAACCAGATTAAAAAGTTCAACATGATCAAGCTAGTAAGTTGGTGTCCCTTATGGAATCAAAATTGACCATATCAAGATAAGATATTGCTTTGCAGGTAAAAAGGAGATAAATTTTAATCAGGAACTTTTAGTCATTTCTCCTCTTCATCATGAATTCTATTATTCTATTTCCTTTCAATAGAAATTGTTTAACTATTGTGCATTTTCCACTTCAAAGAAACCAAATCCTTTACATCTTGCTTGTCATGCGTGACTATGCATATCATGACTAGGTATATCTAAATCCGGTTACTGTGAACAAAAGAGTGAGAATCATATTTTAACAGTCTATTTGTCACAAACCTTGAGAGGGTTTTTGAAATCCATTTCAGTGCCATAAGCAATGACAGATACAATATCTTCATCGGTGCTAACACCAAAGATAACTTCTACACCGTCAGGATGAAGGAAGACCTCTAAGCTATAGTAGCCAAATACTATAATCAGAACATAAGATGTGCATCTTAGGAAAATCAGCAAACCTAATTCTTCAGGTGAAATGTTATAATTCTATCATATGCCATAACCTTAACACACACACAGAAACTGAAAAAAAGAAGTCAAATAACTAGATCAACAGCAATAATCACAAACAAAAGCTTCTCATACAAATCCTATGAATATAAGTGTGGAAAAAGAACAGATGACCTGCTCAACATTATTCTGTCAATTACAGATATTACGACAGATACATGAAACTGCTATAAATACTTTTCAAAATAACGAATGCTTAGAGACAAAAATCAAATATTATGGCATATGAAGAGCATGAAGATTTCAATGGCCTCTTTGGATGTTTGATGTTACCATTTCGCAGGACAGTGGCAACATCAGCTTGGTATGCACGGAGTTCCTGTTAATGTTCAGGAAAAATCAGAATGAAAAATTCCAGATGGAACAGTTAACATGCACAAAAACATGTATAATGTTCGCGAAATGAAAAGATATATCCAATATCCCAAAAGAAGTGACAAACGTAGCCATAAGATTTCCATCTACATTCATATGAACAAGATATAATATTACAAAATTCCGGCACAAAATACAATTGGAATTAAATTCCCTTGCACATCATCTTTAGTAGAGGAATAACAAAGATTCTCTATTAATTTGGGAAGCATAATTTAGCCATAAAGCCCATTCAAGAGAAGGGAGGATTCAACAAATGAAAATTTACATGAACAGATAATGGAAGAATTACAGAAACCTTACCAAAAGAGTGAGCTTAAAGGAATTAAGGGGGCAAGTTAATCAAACAAAACTCAGGGGCAGCAATGTTTAGCAATGCAAGTGACACGTCCCTCTAGTAGCTATCTACTCTAATGTGGGTGCGTTAGGGATGTGTTGCTGAGATTATATAGTTTCTTTGAAGTTTTGAACTTATGAGGTATAGGAAGTGATCTCTTTTGGAATAAATTAGTAAATATAGGTTTTCCATGATGTGAACTGAAGTCCATAGCAAATGTCCCATATGCCTCATACACCCTTCTTCGGAGTTTCAGTTAGTAAATGATTTGCTTTCCATGTTCTATGAGCCTTTTAGAAATGCAGGCTTTTCAGGTACAGCATAGTCATGTACAGAAGCAATCTAGATGGCAAATTTTCTTTGAGGTACAAGCCATTATATGCTTTTTTAGGACAAGAGAAATGGATCAAATCCATGTTGGACTACTCCCAGTACAAAAAAAATAAGATAAAAGATGAAAATAAATACCAATGAGAAAATAAAAATGGAAGAAATAGAGATATAAGTCAAGAAGCATATGCATCAAAGGAGTATATTATGTGTGAAACATCAAAATGGCAAAAGTACCTCCAGAGCCTTCTCAGCATTTGTTTCTGTGATTACACCCACAGCAGCATTTGCTGCCAATATCATGAGAATTACCTGTAAAATCAAAACTGCATAATCATAAAATGCCACATTCCAATGCATGCACAAAATTATGAATCTATTGATAAAAAAAAACTCATCCCATTCTAAACTAAACAAAGATTGATGAATTCATCTACTAAGTGTAACTAGAGACATTAATAAACTAAAACATTATTCATAGTAGATAGATACAGACTCCTCGAGAATAGACAAAAAGAGATAATCTAGTTGAAAATCTATCCATCTCTCACTCTCTCAGAAAGCTAAAATAGGATCGTGTCAACCTTTGTCACTTCTCCAAATACATCAGACACACAATTAGAAACATACGCTTAGGATTCAAGTAGCTAGCTTCGTTGCAGAAAAAAATGCTTTGGTGAGAAGTATTATTACGCATCCATGAAGCTTCAATAGAACCCAAATGCTTGCAGAAAATAACACACAAAAGACACATCTATTTTAAAGCTAAAGATATTGAAGGGAAATGAATGTAGAAGCAAATTAAGAAACTTTATCTTACAGAAGGCTCCAAAAAGGCGGATAAGCCTGTCTCTCCATTTATCAATGCCAAAAGAAAGGATACAATTGCAGATACTATCAATATCTTAACCAGCAGATCATCAAACTGTTTCAGAACTAATTTCCAAAAAGGCATGCCTACACATACAATAAGATTATTGTGAGAATGACAAACATATTTCAATAGTGTGCAAGTCGAATCCTAACTATCAAAAGCAATGAGAGTAGCTCAAAACGGGTGGATAGAAAAAACCTATCCACAACCATTCAGCCCTGAGCCTATTATGCAGCAGGGATAGATACATTAATGAAGAAATATATAGATGCATATATGACAAAAAGGACAGAGAAATAAGTTGTACTTACTTTGTTCTTGAGGCAGCACTGGCACCATCATTAACATGTCAAAATATTACATATGAGTCAGAATTATAGGCCAAAGAATCAATATTGCAACAGGAAATAGATAGTCAACCATAGATGTAAAAGGAGAAGTGCAAAATGGCAACAAGTGATGTTTTCCTTTTGGTGCTAAAAGTGCCTTCAAATTACCATTATCACTAACTCATGAGAGAAGATTTTGGAGAAATCACACGAAGGTATAGTTACACATACTGTTATTTGAAAGTTGCAAATTCAAAATGTCATCAAGAACAAAAGTAGGGCCATCTAAAGAAATTGGTTGCTCTTTAATAAGTGTTAAAGAAAACTTGACCGTGGTTATTTCTAAATTCTATTGGCAAACCGAACATGTAAGGCTTCTTGAAATAACAGGTTGGGCAGAGACTATCCCTAGCAGAATTAAGCCCATCACAAACTAGGTTGCTCCTATCCTATGTATCCAACCCTTATCACCCCCAGCATTTCAAGCTAATACACCATCATCTAGATCAAAGTCATTGAAAAATCCTAATACTGATCACAAAATATGCATGCACAGAATACATATGTAGTTAGAATCTACCATTTCTTCCATACAACCTAGCATGTTCGGCCACCTGAAAACAACAGAAGGCAAGAAACATCAGTCAGCAAGTAAGAAACTATTAGCTGAAATCACAAACAGCACACACCCTGAAAATTTTAACTCGAGAGAATGAAGTTTAAGTTGCCAAAGTAAATAAACAACTCGTACCTGAAATTCGGAAAGGCCTTTAGTTGGCTCCACCCCAAAGAACTCTAGGACCTGGGATAAAAAATCAGAAATTGTTTAGACTCACAATCAACTCTTGGACTAGAGAATCACTTTACATTGCCAGAAACAGTTCCGCATTCCATTCCCTTCTGTACTAAACAAAGAATGATCCTTTAATCAAATAACTGGTTTACCATTGTAAATCCCCATTCCAAATATAGCCTTTACTATTGCCAATTCAATACATTATAACAAAAAAATTTATTCTTGAAAAAAAAAAAAATTGTGATTGTAATGCATAAAAACTAACTTAATAGAAGAACGTACCTCGGTGACGGATCTAGCATAGGCGTCCTCCATAGATTAAAAGGGGGGAGAAAGAGAAGAAGGAGAAATGAATCAAATAATTCCTTTATGAAAATTCTAATGGATTCATCAAGCAATTGGCCTGAGTTTCATATCTTCTTCTCTGGTGAGACAGGCTATAGACGTTTCTTTCAGATCTGATAGAGACTTGCATACGTATATATATATATATCAAGTTCTAAGCGGTTTTGTCAGTGTTACGCTTTCGCTATGAATGACAGTTGGGTAGAGTCCAAGTCGCGTAAGATTTCTCGCTGAATCCAGGTCGCGCGGCAGCCAGCAATGGTGAATGTAAAGTTTCTTTTTTTTTCCCTTCTTAATGTTTTTTCTTTTTTGGCATTTTTCTGATACCAGTCTCTTACACCTATTTTTTAATGATAATTTTTATTTAAAATTAAAATATTTCTTTTTGACTTAAAAAATAAGTAAGTACTGACATTTGAGTATTCAATTCATCGTGTGTATTTTCTTTTTCCTACTAAATACTCAAAATACACAGAATTAGAGTTTAAATTTTATCTATAACAAATACAACTTCATTCGTTTTCCAAATTAAATAGCCATTTTGATTTTAAATATAAATTAAATAGTTTTTTTTCTTTAAATTATCCGCTATATTTAATTGCAGTTTACGAGCTATTGAAACATTAGAAAAGTTATGGAAAATGTATTTCTCTAAAATAAATGATTGTGCTGGTAAAATTTTTAATTATATATATAGAGGGAGAGGGAATTATTATATAGGGCTATGGAACACACTGTAATGCTCAAATTAAGTCTATAATGATTAATTATTAAAAAAATTCTTTAAAAAAAGGTATTTTTTTAAATATTTTTTATAAATTAAATTATAAAATGATAAAGTGAAACCCTATGATTCTTGATTAAGTTTTATTTTATTTTATTTTTTAAAAAACAAAAGACAATTAATCGTTAGAGACCAAATTGAAGCATTCCATCGTAGCACTTTATAGTATTTACGTGTATATATATATCTATATATAGAGAGAGAGAAACGCTCCCTCTTCATTTTTTTTTTTTTTAATCTCTTTAAGTCCTCAAACTTTTTATGTTTCCGCCAATTAAATAATTTTTGTCTGAAATTGAGTTATTCAAACAAGTCAATGATAAATTTCATATTTTTTATCAACCAATTAGGGGATGAAATTGGCTATTTTGCCAATAGGAATTTTACACAAATCAATTTGTAAATATTGAGGATCCATCCATTATTCCCACTTTTGGACAGATCTAGACTCACCCCCATACAATGTTGCGTCCCCCATCTCTGGCTTTCTCTTATCTTCTTTTCAAATCCCTTATTTTTTTTTCAAATCTCCCATCCCAAATTAGTTGTGAATGAATCATAGATTTTAAAAGTATAGTCAAATCCTACTCTCCTCTTTATTCGTTCAACTTCCTAAATTTATCATTATATAAATAAATAAAATAAATAATCATAATCTCGTAACATTGTTTTATATCAAACTGATATTATTGTACTATATATATGATGACTTATATATTTTTCAAAAAGTTTAATACCTCATAAATATCTATTTAATCTCAACTCAATCATGGTAGAATGAAAAGGTCTAATTAAAGTTGTCAAAATTTTAGTAGAATTATAAATATTTTATTCAAAAAAATTTAAATGAAATAATCACAGCCCAAAAGTGACTTCCAACTCTTACCTATAAAATTAGCTCAACAGTATTTGTGTTTTCTCCCATATCTCCCATGTGGAAATCCTTTAGGTAAATACATTTTCTTAAAATAAATGTAAGTTAAAATTGAATATTCAATTTTGAATAACGAAAATATTTTCTATCTTACACTTTTTTAGGTAAGGATGGTACCAAATTTGGTACCTAATTTGATGTTCGTAATTGCTAGGTTATTTATTTCACATGTTTACTTTTTTTCCTTTACATTTTCAATTAAATAATTAATATATTTAATTTTTCTCAAAATGAAATACTTAATTTAAAATTTTTTCCAATTTACATTATGCTCTTTTGTAAAACCAAATGGTGTGAAGTATCCATATTCTTTCCATTTGTGAATCAAACAAAAGAATACTCAAGTGGGAAAAAAAATCATGATAATAAAGCAAAAGAGCTCAAACAATTTGCTTGGTGGCTTATTGGATTTTTTCATTGGGCTTAGAAAATTAAATGTAAAAAAATATTCAAAATTATAATTTTTAAAAAAGAAATTTGTTTAATTTTTATCTATAGAATATAAAAATAATACTCCTTCCATCTGGAATCCCTATTTATATTTTAGTTTTATCCACGATTAGATATTTCATTTCTAAAAATAAAAAAGTTGTAATATAAAATCTTACTGACAAACTCTTATTTTTATTGATTTACATCCACTTATATAATGTTTCACAACTCATTAATTTAATGAGGAGAATAAATTAGTTATTTTGTCAAAATCAAAAGTATTTATTAATTTTTTAATGAAGTCAAAATGAAACATCTAATTTCAAATGGAAGGAATAATATTTTTCATTTTCTATATATTCAACAAATTAAAATCACATTGGTTCATAAAAATTCAAATTTAACTTAATTAACTAAACCATAGTGATTATTATTTATTATTAATTAATATCGTTAATAAATACATTTTTTAATTAATTTATTACCATCGACATGAAGAATAAAATCGTATGTCACACTTGCCATACCCATGCCCTAATTCACAAGTGTATAGTAACATGTACCCGTTTCCGAAACCAAACCCAAATCCGGATTAGCTGCGTCAGCGCTTAAACCCTTTGTCCATCGAGAAAAACCTAACCTAACCGAGTCCGCCTACTTTCATATGCCCTTGCTGCTTCTCTAACGTCGTCCCCTGTATTTCTTCTTCCCTTTCTTCCTCACTCGCCAACCTACAGAACCTCAAACCTCATTGGTTGAGGACTGAGAAACCGATTAAAGTTAGATTTTAACGGAGATGCTGGACTACCGTTGCAGCTCTCTTGATTGGAAACCATCTCCGGTTATAGCCCTAGCCACCAGCATCGATGGCTCTCAGGTAGCTGCCGCTCGTGAGGATGGTTGTCTGGAGATTTGGCTCGTGTCCCCTGGTTCCGTGGGTTGGCACTGTCAAATAGTATGCTTATTTGATTTTGTTAACTTATTTTCTTTTTTATCAATTTTTTTTAGTGTTTTTGTATGGAATCTGGCTTGAGTGGAGTTTATTTGGCGTAGACTATACATGGAGATCCTAATTCAAGAGTGTCATCCTTGGCTTGGTGTAATTCTGGTTCTAGAGGAGCGCCGTCTGGACGGCTTTTGTCATCAAGTATTGATGGATCATTATCAGAGTGGGACCTTTTTCATTTGAAGCAGAAGGTGACGTTTGATTATGCTTCTACATTTGGTTTTCTTTCTTACAGAAAAGAACATGGGGTACAAGACTCTGCGGCTGCGCTTTTTTTGATGTTAACGAATAGCTCTAATGTCAATCTCATTAAGTTGTAAAAGAAGTTCCTCTTCAATAAGGAAGGACTGGATTCAAAGTTTTCAGTGTAGTGATATAGTGGTAGTTATTATGTAGTTGCATTTCATTTATATTCAAATGAATCAAAATAATGAAGGGGAGATCTACAAAACATGAGTATCCTCAAAGTCTAATTAGTTAAATTTTTAAAGTCAAGTGGAACATTTTTTGCACACTAATGTGGGCTTTTGAAGTGGAGCTGGTAATCGTTTACTTTTTGTACAGTACACTCATCAGAAATTTCTTTATTTTTTTGTTCCCTCTGTAACTGTTGGCATAAACAAAATTTAATGTTATTGCAAATCCAAATGTGTTATTTTGTTTGCAGATTGTGTTGGATTCGATAGGTGTCTCTATCTGGCAGATGGCAGCTGAGCCATGCCAGACTCCTGAGCTTCACAATAAAAAAGATTCAAGCTGCCGTGAAAATGGTAATGCTACTCATATTTCTAGTGGTGGTTCTGGCAGTAGCAGTGATGATGAGAGTAGTGAGAGTGATTCTGAGGACGACTCAGTAGAGTTTCGTGAAGAAGTAGCTCATCAAAATACTCGTTTAGCAGTTGCTTGTGATGATGGTTGCGTGAGGATATACCATGTTTCAGGCACAGATAAACCAACTTATTATAGATCGTTACCCAGGGTCAGTGGTGAGATAACTTCCCCTGTCAGAAAACTTAGTGCTTGATATATTTGCTGTGAGTGTAAGAGGATTAATATTTCTCCCCCTCATCTCATCCCCAGGGCGTACTTTGTCTGTTACCTGGAGTCCTGATGCAAGCAGGATATATTCAGGGACCAGTGATGGGTATGGCTTTTTTTCTCATGTTATATATCTATTAGTTGAACATGGCTGTTCTGCAAGAGAATGAGCATGGTCAAGAGCTGAATTTATTAGTATAGTATAGTTCTTGAGATGGACCAGCTTTTCTGCAGGTATGTTAGATGTTGGGATGCTAAATTATGTCGGGAGATATACCGAATAACAATTGGCCTTGGAGGATTGGGTAGTGGACCTGATCTTTGCATCTGGTCATTGCTTGCATTGAGGTGAAAGTTCCATCATTTGCATATAAAGCCAATTTCCTTAGTTTTGCAGTTGAAAGTTTTGATCTCTTTTGAGGTTTTATATTGCTTATAGAAATTGTTTTTGGTCTTCAGATGTGGGACCCTTGTTAGTGCAGATAGTACAGGTAGTGTTCAGTTCTGGGATAGTCAGCATGGAACACTCCAGCAGGCCCATACTTCGCACAAAGGTGATGTGAATGCTTTAGCTGCATCTCCTAGCCATAACAGGGTCTTCTCTGCTGGTGCAGATGGTCAGGTATAAAATGTCTGTTTACTCCTTTGCATTCTACTACTAAACCAATCGAAATGGAAAGAAAAAATGGAAAATTCTACTCTAGTAGTATGTAGATCCCATTTGAGATTTGTAGTTTGTTATAATTGTTGCTTTCCTGTGGTCATCTTTGGAATTTTTGTAATTGTGATATATACCAATATTCTGAGTTTGTGTGCATGATGAAGAATAAAGATAATTTAATTAAAAAGATATAAAATTAGTATTATTAATAAGTTGAATGTCATTTTAAATAAAATTATGAAAAAAAAAACAATATACATATATGGAATAAGGAATGAATGTGGATTCCTCCTTTTCTAAAGGAATTCCTAACTGCAAAATCATTGAATAACTATCCCTTAGAATTTAGATTTGAATGAACTAAACAAGGTTTTATGCATTTTTAAAGCATAAGGATTCCATTCCTTGTGTATTCCCTCCACCCTAATCTCACATGTGGTTTCACCGAGAAGGAAGATTTCTTTATAGGAAGAAAAATGTATCCCTTTTTATACTGAAGAGAATCTTTTTGAGGTATATTGATGTTAATATCCTTTTTACTCCTTTGAAGGTTATACTTTATAAGCTCTCCTGTGATACAGTTGGTTCCGATGTGGGCAAAACTTCTCTCGAAGTAATGAAGAAATGGGTTTATATTGGTTATGTTAGGCCTCATAGTCATGATGTGAGGGCATTAACTGTTGCAGTACCCATCAGTCGAGAGGGTTAGTTTCTGTTTTCAATTTTTTCCCTCAGCTTTTCTAATATTTGAAGTTTATCATCTTTGGTTTCACAATGTTCTATTTTAGCAGTAGATGAATCACACAATGTCAAAGAGTCTTGTAGTTGGAGAAGACCTTTGCATTTATTCCATTCTTAGTAAATAATATAATTAGGCTCTTAAGACAACTTTAATATGTTTTTATTTATAAGTGGAGTGTAATGACATTTTTAAAATGTGTGCTACTCCTAGGTGATGCATCCCCATTGAAGAAGTCCGTAAGGCCTCGTGGTAAGGAGAAGCCCCTTGAATTTGCTTACCATAAGTGGGCTCATCTGGGTGTACCAATGCTCATATCCGGTGGTGATGATACAAAGCTCTTTACGTACTCCGTCAGGGAGTTCACGAAGTTCTCACCGCATGATATATGTCCTGCACCACAGAGGATACCTATGCAACTTGCACAAAATAGCTCCTCCGATCAAACTCCATTGCTTCTTGTCCAGTCTCCTACATGTTTGGACATCCTCTCTGTGCATGTGAAAGAAGGTGGTGTTTCTGATTGTGGGTTTGGGCGTTTTAAGGGACGTGCAACTACTGATCTAGTGGCCAGAGTTAAGAGTAAGGTTTCTCGGAAGATCATATGCAGTTCGATATCTTCTTCAGGCACATTTTTTGCTTATTCCGACCATGTAAAACCTACTTTATTTGAACTGAAAAGAAACAAATCTGGAAAGCAAATCTGGAGCATCAGCAAAAGAAAGATCTCTGTGGACCTACCCTATGCCCATTGTATGGTTTTCAGTTCAGATTCTTCTCGTTTATTGGTAGCTGGCAATGACAGAAAGATATATGTAGGTTTCACATTTACCTTCCTCCAGTTTGAATTTTCTTCTGTGCTCTTCTCCTTTTCATTTCCTCCATCTGCCTTACCATTGTGAGTTTCTTGTATACCTTCTCTTGTTTCATGAACCTAGATTGTGATCCATTGGAAAAAGAACTCAATGGTTTTCTGATCAAAGAAAGACACGTCAATTATTGGAATCATGGAGGATCATAGTATCTTCATGTGATATAGATACAGAACATATTAGCTAATGATATTTAATAGAGGTGAAATTTTAGTGGAACGAGGATTTTAAGTGAAGTAATGAATTAAGCTGTTGAAGGCCTAGATTTCGCAACAATGTAATACTTGCAGGAGGTTTTTAATCTTTTAACATAGTTCTTTGGAGCATCTATATGGCATACCAGTATTGCTGTATAGTTTCATGATAAGAACCTAATTTTTACAATGAGTAGTTTGTTTGAACTACTCTTTCATCAAGCTATGTAGGGAAGATGGCAATATGAGGATCCCAATTTACTGAATCTTGTTAACACGTGGAAACAGGTTTTGTTATTTGGTGTTACAATTTTAATATAATACGCTAAGTATGGAGCATTACTTTGTGGTCTTGAGAGTTGTAAACACGTGGAAACAGGTTTTGTTATCTGTTGTTACAATTTTAATATAATACGCTAAGTATGGAGCATTACTTTGTGGTCTTGAGAGTTATGACTTGCTTGAAACAACTTGCAATTATTTCAAATTGTCTCTCTTATAATCTCCTGGGAGTATTCAAGGATGAGATACCACCAAGGAAGTGATTCTGTTTGAGATAATGATTTGTTACTGTCCATGAGGGTTGGGGTAGGGTCAGAGTCTGCAAAAAATGCTTGTATGTTTTTAGTTGCATTCATAACATAATGTAACATGTAATCATTTTGTAGCTCTATTTTAATTTGTCATGAATGTTGCCTTCTCATTATTGATTAACCAATCCAGCTTCTCCCATTTTTCCATGTCCCATTTGTTTACTCTCTAAACATGGGATGTCACATAACATCCCAATTCCTGTGTTTGTATTTCCTCCTTCCCCTGCTCTCCCTCTTCCACCCCCCCCCCCCCCCAGGGCGGAAAATGAAAAAAAAGAGGAAATGGAATACCTCCTCTGCTCTTTAGGTAGTTGTTTTTCTAAAAATGATCACCATTACTTTTTACATTATGTGTTCTGCTTTCATGCAAATACAGATGCCATCATGCCACTCAGCTTGAATTAGGTGCTTGCATTGCTTCCATGATAAAGCCACATCGGGGGGCACCCAAGTATTCTCCCTTTGAATTTTGAAAGTTATTTTCTTCTGAATTGTTTGCAGGTTGTGGATATTATAAATGCAGAACTTGTTTGTGTCTTGACACCTTGTAGTGAAGAGCAAGGGGAGGGATTGCCACCTACTGAACCACCCATTACATGGATGTTTACCAGTGTTGATGGACAATGGCTAGCTGCTGTCAACTGCTTTGGGGATGTGTACATATTTAATCTAGAGATTCAAAGGTGGGAAATAAGTAAATTCCATCAATACTGATAAAGGGTTTCCAGTTCATTTTGTGATTGATATCTGATCTGTTCTGTTCACAGGCAACACTGGTTTATATCAAGATTGGGAGGTGCCTCGGTGACAGCTGGTGGTTTTCCTCCACGAAACAGCAATTTGCTTATACTTTCAACATCTTCAAACCATGTATATGCATTTGATGTGGAAGCCAAACAGCTGAGTGAATGGTCCATGAACCATTCATATTCTCTTCCAAAAAGATTCCAAGAATTTCCTGGAGAGGTTATTGGGCTGTCATTCCCCTCAGTCTCTAGCTCATTGTCTGTTATCGTCTACAGCCCAAGGTATTCTATTAAATAACATTGCCAAATCTAATTCTTCTTGCCCTACCAATACCCCCAGGAGAGGGGGGGGGGGGGGGTTGCTAAACCACAAAAATGAGCCCGTTCTGATAGCTTGACAGTCATGGTATCATAATGGGGGAGGGACTTTTGTTGTTGTGTAATGGCTGTCTAAAGCCAGTACTGAAAGTGTCACTAGGTAGCTTGAAGTGATCATCGGAATAAACCACCTCTGGGGCAAAAGAGAGGTCATGGTTCATACTGGTGGTGGTTAATTGTTGGATATATCTGATGGTTTCACCAAAGATGCTTTAGTTTAATTGTGAGATTTGACTTAGGTGATTTGCTAACGAATCCAATGAAATCCAAAATTATGAAGTTGAATGATCTATTTCTTTAGATGCTGTTTATGGGGGTAATGATGGGGGTCTTTTGTATACGGAACTAGTTGTTCATGGGGTTGTGGCTTGGGATTTTATTGCTTTTCGTCAGCATCTCTGAATGTTTCCTTGTTGCTACACCTCCATAGAAAATATCCTATATTCCTTTCACATCTTTTTTCTATGATCAGCATCCTATTTTAGGTTCAATAGCTCAGAGTGCATTCTAGTCTTCTGGTTGACTCTTCTCTTTAAGCTGTTGTACATGTCCCTGTTGGTGATTTTGCAACAAATTTTCCTGCTGATGTTCCCTTTTTGTTGGTAGGGCAATGTGCCTGATTGACTTTGGGATGCCACCGGAAGGAGGAGAGAGTACTGACTTGACAAATGTAAAGGGCTTGAAATTAAGAAAGTTACAAAATGGAAAATTATTTGATCTTCGGATGCCTGAAGGATATGATGATGCCCATTTGGCAAATGGCCAGGAGTTGAAGTTGATAAAGTTGCAGAATGGTAGATTGAAGCGGAAGTTTAAAGTCCAAGAATCAGAAACTAGAGAAGCCGGTACAAGAAATTTTAAATTCTCCTATTTTAGGGATCCTGTTTTATTTGTTGGACATCTTTCAAGAAATTCTCTCTTAATCATGGAGAAACCATGGAAGGAAGTCGTTAGAACTTTCGATGCCCCTGTTCACAGGCACATTTATGGAACATAGTTCACCCCCCCCGCCCGGAGGGTCTTCTTTTTATTTTAATTTTTTAACGGAAGGTTCCAAATATAGTTGAGGTCTGAAGCATGTTGTTCAATGTGTTTCGTAATAGTTTTGTAACTTGTGAAATTAGTTTTTTTTTTATTCAATAGAATTTATCTACAGTTTCCCCTTGGGTCCATGTATTGGTGGGCTTTTCATACATTTCAATTCATGTAGAATTGACTATTTTACCGTTATTTTCCAAACTTATCCAAAGATGCAGTACAGAAAAGTAATAGAGCATGTCAAATTGTCAATGGATTTATTCATCAGTTTCACGTATGAGCTGTGTTAACGACCACAAACAGAACCCTCAATGAACAAACTGATGACGGGACCATTGGAGGTGCCCTGAGGGCCATTTCTCTCCTCGGATGTCAAAGCTGTTGTCCTCGTTCCTGTTAATAATAGCCCAGGGGAGAGGGATAAGGTAATTTCTGAAGGAACAGGAAATGTGTAGTTTTTATCATGAAGAACAAAACTGTGTTTTTCCCATTTATGGACCACGAGTCTTCCTCTCATTTTGACGTACTTGGACGAGAGCATGAATACTTAAAAGCATGGGAGAAATGAAATTCGGTCATTTTCCTCCCTGGAGTGTTTTTTTCTCCACAAGATTGTGGAAATTAATCTGCACACAAGTAGGTGATGATCCTCTGGTCATGTTAATTCAACAGGAGTTCCAAAGGACCAAAAAAGGGTCGGGGCCATAGATGTAATAATATAGTTCGACTGTCCGTTTCAGAATTGGTTGTCTTTCTTTCCTTCAAGATATGGGGTCTAATATTGAGGGGTTGAAAACGTCCGGAAAAGATTTTATTGGTGTCCGCTCAAAACAAATTCAATTATTTCCGATGTGATTGTCCAGGTACCCGCAGGGAGACACAGAGCGAGAGCGAGAGAAAGAGGTTTCCTGCAGAGGTATTTCCGCACAAAATTGACTCTATTATAGGTAGAGTCAATTTTGTTAGATATGCATGTGCATTTCTGATTGAGATGATAGTTTTTGCAACCGTTAAAATTTTGATCCTTGGGATGAATTAGAATATAAGTATATATAAAAGAAAAAAAATTGCACCTTCTTTTTTTTTGCCCGTTTCTGTTTTCGGCATAAAGTTAACAGCTTTTTCCATTTGAAGCTCAGATTTACTGCAAGAAATGGGTCCATTCCATTCGGTGGTGACGCGCATATCTTTGGAGTTGGAAAGGTCTCTGAAATTTGGTAAGGGCTTAGGAATATCTGTTCTTCCTTGCCATATAAAACCATCTTAGTCCTATTTTAAAAGTTTTTGTCTTCTTTCTGTACACAGTTAAAGTAACCTTTGGTGTTAATTCAATAATTTCATTGCCCCCTCCTCAATCATTTGGTTATGATGAAAAAGAAAACAGACAAAAAAGGAAAAAAGGAGAGTAGGGTAAACTAATGTGGTGGAGTGGAGTCCTTTCACCTGAGTGAAACTAACTAATGACAACATTTTTTTTTCAGTCCAAATTTCATGTATCGAAATCCACTGGAAACAAGAAACGGTATTGATTCATCTTCTTGGCTTCTCATTCTTTCTTTTGCTGTGTTAAGAAGGAGGAAGGTGGTTACTGTGATACCTTATTGGTGTACTCAAAAAGGGAAAGAAATGCATTACAAGTTATTGGGTTTCGATTGATTGATGATTTTTCCGGGTTAAAAAGAGGAGAGGGAAAAAAAATCCTAAAACTGACTTAAGTGAAATATACTTAATAGGTAGCACATGAATGTGGGGTGGGGGTGGGGGGGTCCATGTCAGACTCTTCTAATAGCATCTTTTGGGACCAAGCATAGGTTTTATAGTAGATCGGCTAACAAATTTTCTTTTTGGTGAACGATCAATTAACAAGTTGGGATATAAAAAGGAAAGTTCTTCACTTAATGCTGTTTACTTGTGTTACTATCTTTTTAGTCATTCCAAACCAATTATTACACCCTCCATGGAGAAATGATTAAAAACTATTTAAAATTTTGAAAGGAAAAAATAAAAATCTATTATAAGAAAAATTTTATTGGTCCATTGAGTTTAGGTCCTTTGATGTAGTGGGATTACAACGGTGGAGTTGAAGATGAAAAGTGTAACTAACTTATTCTAAGAATAAATGTGAATATCTTGAAATAGAAATGAAACAAAATGCACATATAATTATCCAATTTCCAAGAAGATTATAAGTAAACCCGTGACATGGATCTTTGGAACGGATTAAGGGATTGATGAGATAAACTTTATAATGAAATTTAATGTCATATTTTGATGAATGGGGGGAGTAAATTATCTTTGAATGGGTTTGTAGGCTTGAAATGTGTATATACGCTATCCGTTTGTCACTATTAAAGTAAAGTTTTTTTTTTCCCTTTTCTACAATTGCTCTTATTTGAGGAGAAGAACATTACAAATGAATGAAAGAAGAATGTTTTATAGAGAGCGCAAAAACAGGGCAATATTGAAAAATAATGGATAAAATTTGTAAAGAACGATCTTATAATAAGGAACAAAAATAAAGTGAAGAGAGTATTTGGAGAGTGCAGAAATGGCCACCAAATGGCAAGAAGAGAGTCAGAAGGTTCCTTTTCTGGAATCTCCAAACCGGCCATAAACTGCGGATGCAAAGGCACAAGTGTGTTATTCTTAAACATTTGTTTTATGGTTTAAAGGCTATGCTAAACCTTTCATGCTTATCCTAATAGCGAAACAATTAAAAATGGTATTTTTGTTTAGCATATGAAACTCAACTGGATGGCACTGCCTTCATCAGAGTGCCTTTTTTTTTTTTTTTGCTGTCTCCCTTTTGTGTATTCACAACGTAAATGCACGTGTGTGGATGGTTTTATTCAATAATTGATCCCAAAAGATGAAAGAAAAAGCATATTGTGGAATCAATTCGGGAGGCTCAGCTCTAATTTTTTAACATAATGTGGACAAATATTTCTGTCAGTGTGGAACTGATGGTTTGACTTGATAACAAGATTTTATTATAAAAAAATCTTTTGGTACATTTGATTTATTTCAACTGGTAGATAAATCAACCTCAGAACGGCACAAACATGGGGGGCAGAAAACTTGTTCAGCATCCACTCTCCCCATGAAAACAGACAATAACAAAGACAAATATTAGAGTTTTGAGACTCCTTTATATTTGAAAAGCATTTGTTCTCTGCTTGGTAGGGTAACGGCATTTCGGAAAAACAATAGCATCTGCTTAAGGCTAGAATTAATGGAAACATATGGCTCTAGTTTCTGTAACTGTGTGTTTGCTGGTTTTTTAAGCACTTTGATCTGATTTAATTCTGCTGTATAAAGTAATATTCCAGGTACATGAGATTGTTGCAACGGAGAGTTCTATTTTTGGAGGGGTTTATGAAGAGATTATCACAATTATTAGTGTACCATGAAAGGAGGTTGTCAGGACTCAGGGCACATAGCTGGGAAGAGTTGTCTTTTTCCTTTAAGTATGCGTCATTCTCCAAGATATGGGTCATTCTAAGGATGGTAAGACCTTGCAAAAAAAAAAGGGGGTTTGGAAGAAATCCCATAAAAATATTATCAATAATTGTACCTTTTAAGTATATATATGGATCACATTTTGAGAGAGCAGCTGTCATGAGAGGAGGTGGGGTTCTTCTTTTGGTCCCGTTTGCTGGAAAATGAGACTGAACTAGATCAAGTTTCATCATAGATATTGTCTTCTTTGAGTTGAGAGAGAGATTATGTTACCCGATTTACCCATTCCAAGCCACCTCATTCAGTTTTCTCTTGGCTGGCAATCCTAAGAGTAGAACAATGTGCCTCACTTATTGCCCTCCAAATTTGGTTTGCCTTTGATCATGGCCATCCATTCCACCGGCCATTTCTTTTGTTTGTTTGTTTGCTTGCTTGTAATCCCATCCAACTTTGGTGTTAGTAGAAAACTTTTATGTTCTTGCTTTGGAAACATTTAAAGCATCCAATCCCCTTTAATTGTTTATGACTATTGATAAATTACTGTTGCGGTTCATTCACTTTTCTTCAGATGATAAATTTTCTTGATTTTTTTTTGAGTTTCTTGGTTTATTCTGGAGGTAGGAAAGGTATCGGGTCATTGGTAATTGGATTCTTGCTGGATTACTTGCATTCAGACTTATATATGGCTGCACTGAGTTTTTGGCAGTTTACAGAATACACCCAAAAGAGAAAAAAAAAAAAAAGAATTATTGAAGATGGTACAGAGAGAATAATAAGAAAATAAAATAAGGAGAAAAAAAGGAAGACTGCTATTGACATTTATGTTCTCGAGTTGTTTCCCACTGCGTAGACAGGAGGAAATAACATGAAGAAAGAGTAAATAAAGAAAGGTAAAAACAAGATCCTCAGATATCTTGTGTCTTTTCCTTTTACATGCGCATTTTCTGTAGCTAACTGCCCATTGCAGTCACAGAAAACATACTTGCCACTTTCTTTTTCTTTTCTTCCTCAAAGCCTCCTGCTACAGAGATGACAAGGACACAGGGCTAAGCAAAGATGTAATAAAAAATAGGATGAAAAGGGATGGGGGCAAGCAATCATACAATTAGATAAAAGAGTTACCTGATCTTCTTCAATCTGCTTTCCCGGTCCTTGAGGGCTTAAAGAATCATAAGTGTTTCTTCAACACAGATTTTCCCTGAAAAGAACATTCCTTTGGCATAAATACATGAAAGAAGGGGAAAAGCTAGAGAATCCCATATTGTAAATCATCAAGATCAAGTAAAAAAATTAAACCTTGTAATGAGTGGCAGAATAGCCCGAATCATGCTCCATCGAAGATTTACCATTTCCCAGAGCAACATTGTTCTGATGGAAGATGGACTTCTGAGCAGCCTGGAATATGCAGCACTCGAGTTAGATTTTAGCTATGTTAATCTGAAAGCAAAATGAGAAGAATGTATCTTGTGAGAAATGAAGGGACAGATTAATTTATCAAATTAATGATGTTCTCAAAGAATTTGCCTTGGGGAAACTCAAGACTGGGGAGCTAGCAGTGTCATCAAGATGGTAATCTTGTTTCTTCCTTCTCTGATCTTTTACTTTCTTCCTATTCTTGTTCATTTTTTGTTCTGAAGCTGAAACATTGTAATTGTATCTGGTTTCTTCAGAACAGTCTTCTTCCTGTTGGAAATGTCGAGGTCCAGATGAAGCAGTAGACAACATGGACAAATCCTCATCTTCTTCTTCATCCACATCCTCATTGACACATACTCCTTTGCTTCGATAATAACTATCAACAGGCATATTTCTGTTGCATTGATCTGTAGAACTTGAAAATTGATCCAAATAAGTAGTCCACCCGGATTCACATCCACTGCTGCATTCAGAAGTCGATATATTCATCCTCACCTTACCCTCACCCTCACCCCTGGAGAATTCCCCAATGTGAAAAGCTTCTTATGATTGAAGAAAGAGAGGAACAGTGGTTAAAAAAGAAAAAAAATTCAGAAATGAGGTATGCCCTTCTGCTCTCTCTTCGTTGGTTCAATATATATTAAGCACGAGAGCATCGAAGTAGAATGACACTAATCCAAACAAACTACATATTCAAATCCTAGACTATTTTTGTCCTTTGCACTATCCATTTGCCTTCAATATTTTATCTGATTTTGTGGAGAATCAAATTGCCAGTTGGCTTGTCATTTTGTTTTTGGTGGGGGTAGTTTTATTATTTATTTATTTATTTTTGGGTGTGGGGGGTCAGATTGAGTATATTGACCATTGAAAAGTTGATACAGTAAGTAATGGAAGATGGTGATTTTTTAAGGAAGGGTTGTTACCTCCTATTCTCTCCATCTTTAGGCCGCAAGAAAGCAAAGGACATCCCTTTAATGCTTTCAAGGGAAGGGGAGTGATGCAGAGTCCCAACTGTCAGTAAACAATCTCATCTTACTTGTATAAGTTCATAAACATTTCTGCAGCATCCAGCAAGAAACCAACTGTTGCATCATATGATGGCATTTGTACCTTGACTGAGGCCTCAGTTTTTTGGCAGAACGATGAATTTCTCTCTCTCTCTCTCTCTCCATTTTGATTTCACATATATAACATAACTGGAAGTAGATACAAATTTAATGTTATTGTGTCCGAAACTCTGAATGCATCAGACCAGAGAGACAGCTTAATATGCCACTGTTTTTGAGTCATTCAACGTACAAAAATCACAAGTTTATCATCAAATAACTTGTTAGACTTGAATGGGCCTTTGTTAATCTTGGAGGAATTGATTTTAACAGGTTAAAAAAATGGGCAATGAACATATGTACCAGATATGGTAGACAAATTTACTCTTTGTCCATATTACATAAATGGTCATGCAAGTGGAAAAAGAATTGCACTTTTTTTCTGTTTTTGCCCAAAGGGCATATGATTTCTTAATCACTTTTGGTTCATCAGATAAATTAAAACTCTTGTCTGTTCCTGAATGCATATTTATGCAGTACTAATCTTGCAAGAATTAAAAATTGTTCTTTTGAATAACTCTCTTTATTATTAATTACAAGGAATCCCTATCTCCATGCAGCAGTAAAGGAAGATAATAAGTAAAAAAGAAAAGAAAAAGAGGGTTCTCATCAGAAAGAACTGAGAAATTGTTTTGTGGCATTATTATTATTATTATTATGAGGCAAAAAGTAGATCCTTATTAGCAAGGGAATGCAACTCCCTTCTTTAATTGTGCTTCAAAGAGGGGCAGGGAACCCTCATGATTCAGCTGGTCCGAGAGAACCTCAAATCTCATATGCACATGCTCCTTTTCTTTTGCTACCGCTGCTGTGTTGGCTGTCTCTTCTTGTGTTTTCCCATACTCCGTTATCTGTACTCTTAATGGATTTTAGTCTGTCAAAAAAAAAAAAAAAAAAAAAATTGAGAGAGATGATAGAGATGTTGGTAAAAATTTCAACGTTGGATGACCCTTTTGGCTGAAAAGACAGAATGCCTAAAACTGGACTGGGAAAGCTGCTGCACAGAGAAAGCCTAACAGAGTATCTAATTCTTAGATGTAAAGAAATGAAAAAGCCCAGGTAGGTAGATCTTTACAGAAGTTTCAAACTCTAATATGTTTATGCTTCTTTACCTATCATTCGTGGAAAGATCAATAAAATTGTGGATACAAACTGAGCTTTTTTTCTTGTCATAACTCAAGGACCGAAGAACATCATCCCAGGAGGAGAGCCATGACAGAAGCCTTGAATTCCACAATATATTAATGTTTTACTTGTTAGACAATTGGCGTTATTGATTCCAGCTTTTTCTATTGTTTGTTATCTAGTGGCAATTTTTGTTTTTCACTTTTTTCATTCAATTTCAATCCATTCCATGAGTGACACAAAAATAGGATTCGGTTTTAATCCACTCCTTGAGTGACACAAAAATATGTTTTTTCTATTATCTTTTCTAATTTAGATTTGACATCTTTGATGAATAAAATCATTGGTGGAATTTCAATCAAAATTTGTCAAAGTTTTGTTGTCATTCCTTTTCTAGTTTTAAAAGTGGTATCAGAGCCACGGTTAATCTTTTCAGGACCAAGACACCAATAAAACACAACCAAATGGCATCCAGTAGCCAAACTTTAAACCCACCTGTCATTCTCACTGACCCAAATTATCATTCTTGGTTTGTGAAGATGCAATCTTTTTTAGAAGCTTATGATATTTGGGAAATTGTCACCGAAGATAAGGAAGTACCTGTCTTGCCAGTAAACCCCACTATCACTCAGATAAAATTCCACAATGAAAAGAAAGCAAAAAAATCCAAAGCTAAGTCACTTCTTCAAAATGTTGTTGCGGAGAAAGTGTTTTACAAGATTATAACTTGTAAAACATCAAAGGAAATTTGGGATAGGCTAAAAGAAGGGTATGAAGGCAACGATAGAACATGCCAAATGCAAATCATGAACCTAAAAAGGGAGTTTGAGGCTATGTATATGCACGAGGATGACATTGTTAGTAAGTATGCAGATCGATTATCATTAGTTGTTAATAACATAAGACTTCTTGGTGAGGATTTTGTAGACAAAAGGGTGGTTGAAAAGATTCTTGTAACTCTTCTTGAGAGATTTGAATCCAAAATCTCAGCTCTTGAAGAGTCCAAAGACCTCAACCAAATCTTATTAGGTGTACTAATGAGTGCTCTTCAAGTATAAGAGCAAAGGAGGATCATGAGACAACACAAAAGTAGTGAAGGAGCATTTACTGTGCAAAAGTAAGGTTCTAGTAAAGGAAAACAACATCCCAACCAGATGAATAAAGGCAAACATCATGATGGCGACAAACATGATGATGACGGAACAAAGCTGAAGCCATTCCCTTCTTGCAAACATTGCAAGATGACAACACATTCAGAAAAGTACTGCTGGTGGAGGGTTGATGCTATTTGCAGAAGCTGTAAGCAAACAGGGCATATATCAAGAGTTTGCAAGTCTAAAAACAAAGCTCTCAAACCTCCACAAACACAATTTGTTGAAGCTGAAGATGCTCAGGAAGAGCATCTCTTTGCGATCTCATGTTTCTCAATGATTGACACCGTTGATGCCTGACTTATTGACAGTGGTTGCACACATCACTTGGGCAATAATGCTACTATGTTTAGAATTCTTGATAATACCTACAAGTCAAAAGTAAAAGTGGGAAATGGAGAATATTTGGATGTGGGGGGGAGGTTCAGTGGCTGTCTCTACAAACTTCAGGTCTCAAAATTATTTCAGATGGTTTGTACATACATGATATTAGCCAAAATCTGTTGAGTGTTGGATAGATGCTTGATAAGAATTATTCACTACATTTTAAGAAACACAAGTGCATCATCTTTGATCCCTATGGTGGAGAATTATTTGTTGTTAACATGAATAATAGGGTCTTTGTAGCAGATTGGAAAAAAACAATTGAGCAAGTCTATACCTGTACTCAACAATTAGTTTCAAATCTGTGGGACAAAAGGCTTGGTCATTGAGATCTCAGAAGCATTTCAGAGATGAATAAGAAAATTTGCATGACGTCTCTTGTGATGCTCAAATTTGAGATACTTGTTAGTTGGTTGGGTAAGCAAACAAAACTGTCATTTCAAATAGATCAAGCATGGAGAGCTAACCAGAAGCTTCAACTTATCCACACTGATGTATGCAGCCCAATGAAATCAAAATCTTTGAGTGATAACAAGTACTTTCTACTTTTTATTGATGATTACACAAGAATGTGTTGGGTTTGGTTCATCAAACTGAAAAGTGAAGTTTTTGGAGTTTGTAAACAATTTCAGGCTTTAGTTAAGAATCAAAGTAATCTCAAAATTAAAGCTTTAAGATCTGACAATGGTAGAGAGTATACTTTTGCTTTGTTTGTTGAGTTTTGTAAGAATGCAGGCATTGAACATCAGCTCACCTTACCATACACACCACAACAAAACGGTGTGTCTAAGAGGAAGAACAGGATTGTCATGGAGATGGCTAGATGTCTTTTGATTGAAAAATAGATGCCCAATCAGTTTTGGGTAGAGGCTATTAATACCTTTGTCTGTTTACTGAACAGACTCTCTATGAAGGCCTTATAAAAGAAAAACTCTATATCAAGCTTGGTACAGTTGCAAACCATTAGCACACCATCTCAAAATCTTTGAGTGTATATGTTTTTATCAAGTGTCAGAATCTAAGCGAAGTAAGCTCAACAACAAAGCTCATAAAGGAATTTTCATAGGTTATGCTTCTTCTTCCAAAGGCTATCGGATTTTCTGTTTAAAAATAGAAAAAATAATTTTAAGTAGAGAAAGTGAAGTTTGATGAAGCAGCAATTTAGGATTGGAAAAATCAAAAGAATGCTCATTATAATTTCTTTCCAAAGGAACAACTTGAACTTTTTGAAGATGAACTCGTAGATGATATTCCAGTAAGAGGCACCAAATCCTTGCAAGATATTTATCAAAGGTGTAGCATGGTTATCTCAGAACCAACAAGCTATGCTGATGCACAAGACTCTCAAGAATGGAAGAGCGCTATGCAAGCTGAGCTAGACATGATCAACAAGAGCAAAACATGGGAGCTTGTTGATATACCTACAACTCGCAAGGTGATTTTTGTAAAATGGGTTTTTAAAACAAAACTCAATCCTAATAGTTCAATATGCATACACAAAGCCATATTGGTGGTGAAAGGCTATAAGCATATGAGCAACAATATGGTGTGGATTATCAGGAAACTTTTGCTTCGATGGCAAGATATGACACAATTCAGTTCGTTTTGCATTTGCTGCTCACAATTCTTGGTAGATTCATCAGCTTGATGTCAGGTCGACATTCATGAATGGCTTAGTTGCTGAAGAGATTTATGTAGAGCAACCCGATGGTTACTTAATTTCTGGTCAAGAGAATAAAACGTATCTCCTAAAAAAAGCCTTGTATGGCTTAAAACAAGCTCCAAGGGCTTGGTATGAAAGGATGGACATCCATCTCATCAAACTTGGTTTCAACAGAAGTCAAAGTGAAGCTACTCTCTCTATGTGAAAGTCATTGATGGTGAGTCTTTAGTTGTCTCCATTTATGTTATGATATGCTTGTTATAGGAAGCAAAGTTGAATTAATCCAAAAATTCAAAGCTGAAAAGAAGAAAGTTTTTGAGATGACTGATATTGGAATTATGAAATATTTCCTTGGCATGGAAATGACAAAATCAAATGGTGGCATTTTTATGTGCCAACAAAAATATATTTTTGATATTTTAAACAAGTTCAAAATGCAAGATTGCAAACCCGTCGGCACTCTTATCTCTATTGGTGTGAAGCTCGGGAAAGATGAGGATTTTGAGAAAGTTGATGACAATATGTACAGAAGTTTAATTGGCAGCCTTCTATATTTCACAGCAACTAATCCTGATATTCTATTTGTTGTAAGTTTGCTCTCTAGGTTCATGCATTCACCTAGAGAAAAACACGTCATTGCTACTAAGAGGGTGTTAAGATACATTAAAGGAACCGGCACACTTGGAATTTTCTTTCCAACATTTATAGAGAAGACAATGGAGCCTGTTGGTTAATCTAAGAGTAATTGGGGTGGTTGTGTTGATGATTCCAGAAGCTCTTCTGGTCATTTGTTTGCCTTGGGAACATGTTTCTTCAGTTGGAGCTCAAGGAAACAAGAAATTACAGCTCAATCAATAGCAGAAGTTGAATATATTGCTATTGTGTCTGCTATAAACCAAGCTATTTGGCTTAGGAAGATGTTGAAAGAGTTGGGGAGTGAACAAATAAAAGCTACAAAGATTTTGTGTGACAACAGCTCAACAGTTTCAATCTCAAAGAATCCATTATTTCAAGGCCGCACCAAGCACATCAAAATCAAGTTTCATTTTATTGGCGAAGTTTAATAAGCTAATGAAGTGTTACTTATTCATTGATCATCAGAAGATCAGCTAGCTGATATCTTCACCAAGTCCTTGACAAAAGAAAGGATTGAAAGTTTGAGGCACAAGATTGGAGTATGTCATCAAAATGTCAAGGAGGAATGTTAGACAATTGGCATTATTGATTCCAGCTTTCCCTATCATTTGTTATCTAGTGACATATTTGTTTTTCCAGGTATATCTCATGCCATGAGTGGCACAAAAATAGGATTCAGTTTTAACCCATTCCTTGAGTAACAAAATTAGATTTTTTCTGTTATCTTTTCTTATTTAGATTTAACATCTTCTATGAATAAAATCATTGTGGAATTTTAATCAAGATTTGTCAAAATTTTGTTATCATTCCTTTTCTAGTTTTAACATTACTTTGTAGAGGAGAAAGTCAACTGCAATGAGATCATGAAAAACCAGGTTGGAAGATGTTGAATGATAATATGATTGTGAACACATGGATGTGGAGAGAAAGAAAGTAACATCAATTCCATCTCTTTAAAATTTGACATTGGAATAAATATTGATCTTTTCTTTCTGCAGAGAATTCATTCAATGTGGAACGTAACTCTGGTGAAAATCTTCTTTGGCCTATTTTGTCCTAACTTTGCTTTGCTTACTTTGCAGCTTTTCAAGAAAATTTTTAACTCTTCGAAAAAGTCTCATCTTCTGAATTCTCAATGGGACAAGTGCTCCATACATAATACATATATAATATATGTAATCTCTTTCTGATTCATGATGAGATGAGCACTCACAAGAATCCAAGTCGACATCATTAGTGTCAAATCCACATCCTCTGATAAAACCAAAAAGACCCCTCCCGCCCCCAACCTACCACTCGAAATCTAGGTATCTATAATTGTAGATGCTTAATTATTATATTATGTATGTTCAATGCATTTCCTTTGTGAAAAATACCCGGTTTTCTTTGTACTAAATTAAGGGATAAACCCCCCCAAGATGATCTTTTTAAGACCATGTCTTACATTATTAACATTAATTCCGTTGGAAATTTTAATTACACCATATACCTAAAAACTGGGATTTTCTTTTCTGGTTAACCCGTTTTAAATTTAACCAGGAATTAATGGATTTGGGAGAATGACATAACCGGGGCAGATGAATTGGTTGCTCAATAATGGAATTGGCATCTGAAAGTAGTATTAATAATGGCGGAGTGGACCTGACAGATCGAGAAGAATAGAAAGGACTGACTAATCTTTCTCAAACTCACCAAAAAAAAAAAAAAAAAAGAAGAAGAAAAAAATAAAGATGTGACAGCCAATTTGCTTCCCTTACCGTCCATGCAAATGTATGCTTTGGGGAAATTCTCATTCATTTGTAGCTTCTTGTCAATTGTCAACCTCAACCCCATCACTCACTTGTTTGTACTCTAGCTTAGCAACCTCAAATCAATCCTCCCATGAATTTAAAAATGAAATAACTTATCAAAATTATATTTTACATATATATATATATATATATATATTTAGATAGAAAACCAACTATACACACTCTGAGAATTGAATTTTTAAGAGTACAAGTAAAGGATTTGAACGCTAATTTTTATTCTTTTGTGGAATCTTGACTGGCCATATTGATAGAAGTTGGTAGAATTTTTTCTTCTTGTTTAGTAAAAATTCTTCTCTTCTTTGAAAAAAAATGAAGAAGAAGAAGAAGAATGAACGATTAATTGCATGAAATGTCAAAAACTCACGTGGATGGTGGACCGAGAGAGTAAATTCACCCAAGTCAAGGGCCACACGTGTGCTGTTCCAAAGCCATGTGCTCTACAATTATGTCTTGTTGCTTCTCTATCCATCAGCCATTTCTAGCTCTCCTATGCCCAACTCAACAAGAAAGCTGCTTCTATGGCGAAAAGTGAACTAAATTTCCCCCCTTTTTTTATGATTTTATTTTTTTTTATTTTTTTTTAAAAAAAAGAAAAGATCAAAGATTGCAGCCAACCTCTCCCTTTTTCCTTACAAAACACTAGTTATTGAATTCTTTGTTTCATCCAAATTTTGCCAGATCAATTCTAAGCGATTACGTGGGAAATCAAAAGATCTCACCCCTTTGAGGGTTTGAGGTTAGAAATGGGATCATTTTTTAGGGTTTTAAAGCTAACGTAGATAACACTTGTTTTAAAATTAAAACACAAGTATATGGGTTCTATTATGTCTTGCATTTCAATCTTTTATCTTCTTTTGTTTTGGGTTTATCTAACTTTCTCATGTAAATATTTCTTGAGTATACCCAAGTAATTTGTACATTTTGATCTTCATATATATACATTTACATTTAAATCAAAGAAAAAAAAAAAAATGAGAATCATCGATGATTCTCAAAAAAAAAATTATATTATATTTTTATATGTCCTTAGACGTGTGATTGATCATATTAGTACTTATCGGAAAAGACAATGAGCAACATGGGAAGATAAGGGAAATAAAAATATGAAGTGATGTCTATGTACTTATAATAATTTACTATCATAAAAAGACATTCTTAGCAGCAGAAGAAAAAACCACTGGTGACCATGTTTTCCAAAATGCAATTGGTCCACCAAATAATAGATGTTTTATGAAATTTCTTTTCAAACAAAATAAACCTTACTTGTCACTTGAGTAATAATGAAATTAGCAAGTAACTCATAATTTACTCATTTGATTTAAGACAATTCAATTTTTTTTCGTTTTAGATAACGAATCAACCCTAAAAAAGAAACGGGCTGACAAAATTTAGCAGAATTACAATCCAATTATTTCACAAAATCACCCATTCTCACATGATACTTCTTTTTATTTCCTTTCCATGTCAAAAAATTTCTGGTAAAATTTAATTTCCACGCTTTTAATCAAATTAGAACAATACATACCATCTGCATTGGTTAGAGCACCCGTTTAGTAAGTTGGAGGTCCCAAGTTCTACGCTCAAAGAAATCTTTCACGTTTAGTCCGTTTTTTTTCCCCTGATTTTCCATTCGGATTTTTCTTAAGTAGTATGAGTTGAAAGAATGACAAGATTTCCGTGTATAGGGGCAATGGAAGTTTCCATCCAAAGTCACGAGGACTTGGCAATTTTATGTAATGCTGAAAGTGAATTAGGATAGAAAATGACTCTTAATGAAGACATGCAGAATGGAAATGGGAGAGGCAGTGGCATGTGGTTGTGGGCTAGTGAGGGGAGAATATGGTGGCCCTCCCATCCTTGAGGGAATAAAGGTCATCCTATAGGGCTCTCTTAACTACAGTGTAACTAGGATGTAGGATGTTGTTTCTCAGAAGCATTTATGATTGAACAAACTGGATCCTCAAACAAGAAAAATCATCAACCTTCATGGGTTTTCCCAATGTCCTTTTCCATCTCCTGCTGCCTGTTTTATCTTTAACAACAGCAGTAAAGATAATGTAATTTTCCCCTTTTTAAGTGAGGGAAACCAAAGAAAATCATTCTTTTGATTTCAATTTGCACCATACACACTGGAAATATCTTGGAAATACTGCAATTGTATCAGGGTTTTTTTTTTTTTTTAGGTGCGTGCTGGCGTCCATCATGTGGAGGAGGAGACCAAGTAAAGAACTAGGCATTCAAGGCAATCATGGTAGATGGGCATTAGTACTAACAGAGGTTCTGAGATATAAAATAAATAAGGAATTTGGGGGTGTGTTTTACTGAGAATCGATGATACTAAAATTGGCAATCCAGATTGAATGATGTTGATTTCATGACTAGCTTGTTTGGTCTATCCTAGAAAGAAAGTTAATGTTGTTCCTTTCATCAAATAAAAGAGGAAAAAAAAAAAAACTGCTGATTTCACAAATACTTCTGCCTAAACAGCATCAATGCGCAAAAGTTAATCATCAAATGAACACTAAAAATGTCGGTACAGATGATCTTTGATTACCTAATACTAAGAAACACCGTGCAAGTTATATATTGATATCAAATCAACAACATGAGAAACAATTGTAATTCTATGGTGGGTTCATAAAGGTGGAAAGAACTTGTTGAGCCCAAATGGCAATTTATAGAATTCGTTACTCCTGCAATCTTTACTGTATAAAACAAATTTCTCCCACAATTGCGAACCATTATCCTTACGAGCTTCATCATTGACATGGGGGAGGCTGCGATCCAAGATGAGGGCAACCAGAGCAGCTACAGTCGTAAGCGACATAAAGATGATATATATTGCATCATTAAACTGCAAGAGGGCAAAACACATAGGTGAGGAGACCGGCTTTAGACATATGAATGATCATAAATGATGATAGGATATCAACTTTTGGAGATGTAAAATATACCCATATTGTTTGTGTAAGAGCTGGACCAACTTTGTGAGACAGGTGATACTCTCTGAAATACTGTGGCACTGAGAATCCCATGAAGAGAGAAAATCCCAATATCAGTTTTGATCTGAAACTGTTAAGGTTACAGAACTGGAGAAACCCCAATCCTGCAGAAGCTGCATTTTCATTTGAGAGGGGAAAGATCACGTAAAGTAAGTGACTGGAATCATCAAATGAATTATTCAAGAGAATCAAGCTTACCAACATAGCCGAAGAATAAGCAGTACAAGGCCGCCATAATTGACATTGGAATGGATGCAAAAATTGCCCCAAATTTTCCTGATTAAGAAAATGATGAAGTAATTAGCTAAATACTTGTTTCAAAAGTAAAGGAACTCTAAGGTGCTCCAAAACAATGATAGAGGCAAAAGCTTTCAAGCAACTTGATAAACTATGCATTTCAATTCTTCTGGTTTTCAACAAGTCTTACAGTTACAGACAGACCTTTCGAATGTGATTTGGCATTTCTAAACAAGGACAGATAAAAAAGAACTAGTTTTAGTGTATACGACATAATATAGCATACACAGAATTGTTGAGACAACGTATCAACAAGAGAATAAGGCTGAGATATTTCATACCAAAGACAGAGAAAAGAATCATGAATGCAGCTGATATTTGTATTGTTCTTCGACTTCCAACCTTAGTTAATGCCAATAGGCCAGCATTTTCACTGCCAGAGTAGTGTGGAAACAGAAAGAGAGACATCCATAAATGAAAATTCATAGGAAGCCAATATTTGCATAACAAATTTAAGTGAGCACCATGTGAAACTGTAGTTAGAGTTTGTATCTGACTCAGATAATACCTCAGATAATTGATATTTATTCAACAGAAATACATGAAAGGAAGAAATCGAGTCATGGTATATCAAGTGATGAACATCAAAAGTTTTCTTTTCACTGAAAAGAAAATAATAGATTCAAGAAGTCAGAGTTTATTACACTGATGCGGTAGAACCAGAGACACAACCAAAAATGCCATTCAGCAAAGTACCAACTCCCTAAAATTTAAGGATTTGAATTAGCAATAATCATCAAGATTATTGAATACAAAAAATATATATATATTTTATGTTACCAGCCATGCAACACCCCGGCCAATAACAGAAGGCGGTACAGGTGTGGCACTGCTGTATCTTGCTGATGCAAGAAATGATCCGGTAGACTGCAAAACAATAAGAATAAAAGGACCTTTTGTATTTGAAGCATAGATTTTCTCAAATTAAAAAGAATTGTAATATGCCAAGAGGTTGATTTTCCTGATTTTTGGATCCAGAATTTGCTGTCTAGATATAGGATGAAATCTACTTATCATATCTACCCCAGATGTTACCTTATACAACAGCCTCAAAGAAGGCATTAAGAAAAATTATCTTTACGCTACCAAATATCACCATAAATATCATCAATTTCATCCCTTTAACTAACTGATGAAGAATTGGCAGATTGACAAAAACCTGGCGGGATGAATTTTCCATCTCCAAGGAAAAAAACTCAGATCTCCTATCAGAAAAGATTCCCAATTCCTCTTTTGGGCTACAACTCTCCCACAAAGTTCCTGTTTCGCCATTTTACAGTTTGGAGAAGGTTCTTTTTACTAATCAATCAATATTCAAAATCATTCCATTTGGAATCTTTATGGGACATATCATATGGGTACGTTTTGTTTTGCATTTTTTTGGCCCAACGAAGAGAGAAACATTTAGCTCAGTTACACTATTCGACAGAAGGTGCAAGATATACAAAGAATAGACCTCTACAGAAGCAATGAAGGAGGCAAACATCATAGCAAATGCTTCTCTGGCATTAAAAGTGGGACGTCCCCATTGGAAAGGAGAAGGAATATAAATCCTGCATATATAGCGCATAGAAAAAGGCATAAAGAAAAATGGCATCACAACAAAATTTGATCATCAGACAGAAATTGGTTTGGAATGTCTCTAGAAAGATTGCTAATAAGTTCTGAGTGATTATTACCAAGAAGCATTGCTAATAAGTTCTGAGTGATCAACACGGCAATAAACACCTCTATCATTGGGATAAACACCACTCAATGTCAAGATCGTGGCATAAACCCATACAATTGTTACAGAGATCAAGGCTGCATATCTATCACATATGGGCTTCTTGAACTTCATATATGCAGGAAGATACTGCAAGAGCATCAAGTGGATAGCATTAAAAAACAAGGAAAGGAAAAATATCATATTCAAATCTTGTAGTTCTCAGTCAGAACTATGAAGTGATAGTGGTATTAACCAAAAACTGTAAAATCGTAATGACTTTTATTGTTGAAGAAAAAGTTGCACTTTGTTAGGCTATCATGATTTACGGACTGGAGAAAGTATCATGCAAGTGAGAATTCCTTTAAGCCAACACAACTAGTGTGAACAAATTAAAGAATGCACCAAAACTTGTTTTTCTTCAATTGGTGTACAAATTTAAAGTAAAAAATTTCATCAATATGCCGTCTCTCTCTCTCTGTGGTGAAGATTGTTTCCATTTTCTGGATGGAACAATCATATTAGAGATAGAATCTTCGAAAGCACGCTGAAGAAAATGTCCAAGGTGCTACGTTTAAGTAACAGTTCCATGTCAAGAGAACAAGAGCGGAAAACAATTGAAATCAAACCAGTGAGAACATTAAATTAAAACAAAGAGACAATTGAAAGTTAGATAGTACTTGCCTGCGAGATAATAAGCATGAAAATCAGTTGTGGAATCCCAATTTCAGCACACTTCACAACCTTCAGGGAAGAAAAATTCTTAAAATTATAACAAAAATGTAAAGTTGAAGCTTCTGCTTTGATTGGAATGCTTAAGAAAATGATTTTATTGAACATGTCATTTTTTTTGGTATATCACCTCTTCTTCTTAGATATATACACCTTCACAATAACTGAAAAAATCAACTTGACAAACTGAACTTAATGACGATGTGTGAGCACCTGAACAATACTTATGGATATGACAATACATGACCTAAAAACTGGCAAGTTTTTGCTACTTCCTTCTTGCAAGAAGGATATAGGAGACTTAGTGGAACTTTGTTATTTCGATAGTAATGGTTTAAGGTGACGTTCTTCTAAGATGCATTAATAAAAGATCTAATCAATTATTTAGATAGCTTACCAGTGGAAAGCCAAGCTGGCATAGACCAAGTCCAGTAAATGTTATAAGTGGAACCATTGAAAGAGGGGTAAGATACCTAAATAAAAGCGGAGAAGTTGGAATTATTACATCATTGTTAGAACCCTCTTTCAATAGGCTTGTTAGGTTCTCACTGAAAGAGGGCTGAAAAACCTAAAAGTGATTGTAGGTAAATAGGCTTCATCATCGTTAGAAGGAAAGTAGTCCATAAACATACCTTACAATGTTCCTCCAAAAGCCTAGGAAACCTATTATCATTTGAAAACATGAACTAAGAATAAGAGCACCCTGTATGCCTCTCATGGTTTGTGCAAATCTCTGAGAAGGTAAAGTGCAGCAAGGAAATTAAACAAGCAATTTTGTCAGTGTAAAAATTTTTACCACAAAATACATTAAGGGGGAAACTTTAGATAATGTAGAAATCAACCTCTTGAGGATCATCAAACTTTTCAAATCTTTTGGCCTGAATTATTGACATGCTGGGGATTAAAAATGCATAGGAAACAGCAACAACTGACGAAAGGCGAGTGCCAAATAAGGACTGCAGCAGTGTGTTCACTCCTGAAATGAACAGGAGAGTCTGTATCACCTTGGCCTTTTCAACCTGCAACAGAAATGGCAAAAATCAATCAACACTCTTGAAAATGAGAAGGAAAGGAAGATAAAAACCCGGAAAAAATATCGAAGATTCTTACATTGCCGCCTCCCATTTGAGGAACAAGTATATTAGGAATGAAAGCAATACAACCTAGAGTCAACAGATAATGCTGGAACCCCAAGATAATTGCTGTTGCTGCAATATGTATTAAAAAGAAAAAGACATCACTTTTTCCTGATCAAATCATAAACCATGCACACTATTCTTTCCATAATTTTTTAAGAAAATGATGTCATAATCAAACAAAGAAATGTCTAAAATCCTGCAAAATGTTTCGAGTATGCAAAGAGAGAGAGAACTCACTCCAGGGAGGTGGGCTATTTAAGCAATATTCCACTTCGGGCATTTGCTCGAGGAGGGGATGTGGCTGCAGCTTTAGTTCCTCAGTCTTGGCTGCATTATCGCCTTCACAGTCACATGTATTAGCCATTGTTGGAGATTGGAACGATTAATACAGTTGCTAAATATTACTGTCTTCGATGAGAATTTTTGAAATCCATAGCTGTAGAAAACGTTACAGTATCCACAATAAGTGCACAATATGTCAAAATTATTACAACAATAAAGGGAGAAATTATGGTTACAAATATCAAAATTATCAATTACCAACGATAACATTTCAGGTAGCTGTTACCTGATCATTTGTAATTGGAATTCACTTCTTTCTTTTTTTTTTTCTTTTTTCTTTTTGGGTTTATGGTAGCGATTCTCACCATGAAAGCCCGATTCTTTAACAAACAGAAACTGAAGCTGAAGAAAACCTTTCCTCCAAAACATCCTTCAATCCGGCTCTCTTACGCTTCATCCTCCATATGTAAACAGTCGAATCGACGGGGCAATTACTCCTGTGAGTCCAGTAAGCCCATTTTCAAATTCTTGGGATTGAATTTCATTTTGCTGTAGAAGTAAACTTCTGGATTTTCCAACTTTGCCGAGTAGAATTAATTGTGAACTCTCTCCGTTGTGGAATGCATCAATCTCCATCAACGCATTCGTTACTAGTCATAGTATTTGTTTCTTTTCAATTAGAAACTTCTAAGAATCTTCAACCAATGCCATTCTTTCTTTCAAAGTGAATTCCTAGGGAAAAAAGTTCAATCATTTGCGTGTCAACCCAATTATAGGAACCTCAGCAGGCTGTTCCATTCTGGTATTATTACAGTTAGGGCACATCTAAATTAAAGCAGGCACAGTTGAACAAACTCATATATTAGCACCCAAGCATTGCACATTGCATGGACTTGTTTATGTGCCGCTCTAGTTCACAATATAGGACTTGTTTTCTGGTAATAATATATTCTGACATTATCAGGATAGGAAGCTCAGTTGAGCTGGAAATGAGAATATACAATTCTAATGGAATACTGAATTTCAAATGATGAAATGAAATTAATGAAAGCACAGTGCAGAATATTCACTCTGGGATCACTCCCTATTTCATTTCTGCGGATCGCAGCTGCCTTGGCCCTCTAAATAGCTGCTTCACCTGAAAGTAAGTCATTTTAACAACATACAATCAAAATGCTGCATGAAAATGTCATTACATCAGAATGGCACAATAAAAAAGACTCTGCAGAATATATGAAGCTTTCTCGAGAGATCCTGAACATGTAAACTTTTTTCCAACTAAAGTATTAAGTCAATGGTTCTTCTAATCCCATATCACTATCATGTATTCAAGAACAGCATGAATCAGTACGTAAAACTTACATAAACAAGGGGAACCACCGCAAACATCCAAGTTTCATTTACCCACCAGACTTTAAGAAACAGTAGGAATATGACTTGCCAAAAATGCAAATCAACTTTCTAAGAAACAAAGCTAGTCATTGCACCAACTGTCAGAAACTTTGCACTGCTAATGCCTGAAGGACTCTTTCAAAATAGGGCCAGAGAACACGTGGTGAACGGGGATGGCAGAAGAATGTTCGGCGCAAAAGGTTGTTTCATTTTAGATCCATTCTCAATCAGGAAAACAGGAAAGAATGACTTAGTTTTGAGCAATCAAAGTGCAGACAAGTAAAATAAATCACCATAATTCTATGGGCATGATTGATAGTCTTAAAATTTGTTTACCAATCTGCACAGACTGAATTCCAGTATTACACATTCCATCATTTGCCCCTTCAATGATTCAGCAACCAATGTAATCCAATTCTCTATGCCTTGCAACCCTTAACCTCTGTCCCAGGAGCCTAGACTCATACATTTCCACAAACCACTGCTCTGACAAATAATTCATATAGCACAAATGCCAGCTTCTTCAAAATTCTACCAGATCAAATAGCACGAATTGAATAATGAAAGATGGAACATCAGAAAAGACTTTGCAGAAAAATGTACACTAAATTGATAAGGTGCATCTAGTATACTTTTGTATGCATGCTTCACAGACACATACATCATGATCTAATAGGTCAGGAGTACTCTAAATGGATAAGGTTATAACTTCTTTGTTTTGGTGTTTGTGTAGCAACATGCTCCCAAAACTGTTAAATTCTTCGAAAAGAATATACACCCAGTTTTATTATTATTCCGAACAAATGCCGAACAAGCATTTTCCTTAGTTGTGTAATAGAACTGCATATAACAAATGCCGTTAACAAGTAATGAATCTCCATCCATCTTCAACTGTATTCACCTTTCATTTTATCATGGTTCAGTACCAAAAGAAAAGGACAGTTGGCATATTAAGCCTGTCTATTTTCTTAATACCTCTTCCTTATACTCCACAAACTAATTGGACATATATTGCATTAATATGATATTATATTGATATTGATCACGTAGTATCAATGCTAGTAAAATGACAACCATCCTTAAGCTCCCATGGAGCCAATTTTTGAAATACTCCATTTTTTTTTTTTTTTGTTCTCATTTTTCTAAGGCTATATCAAATACAGAGTTTCAAACAAAGGCACAATAAGAAGTTACCTGGGTTATGAAATTTCTGCATTGGTGTCAGATTTGTCCCCCTTTCTCACCCAAACAAGACCAGTATCAACCTGCTTTGCCTTTCTGTGGTGACTCATCCCATAATTTCCATAACTCCACCTATGTCCTCTACTACAGGAGAACTTTCTGCTATCACGAAGTGATAAATCACCAAAATCTTTGCCAATCCGATGATAGACTCTATCCTTGTTCCAACATGCTTGTGCTAATTTACCAGTTCTGGCCTCTGGACCAGTCCATTCCTTCTTACTCAAGAGAACATCCTCCTCCACCAGCTGTTGGCCCAGTCTTAATTGTCTCTCATTAGAATTCCTATTCATCCTCCGATTGCCTTCATTTCCCTGAAACCCACTCCCCAATCTTTCTTTGCCAGGTTTCCTCCTTTCATCCCAAGGAACTTCATACTCATCATCTTGCAATACCTCATGCATGCAAAAACTCCCCTCTCCCAAGAGCCCTTCATCATTGACACTTGTTTTGTACCTTTCATATTTAGCATATCTTTGATTATTTTTTCTTAAACCCGTAGAAACTTCATCCTTAGACCCATTTTCAGGCTGAACCTCCACCTTATACTCATCCACACATCCCTCAACACCCATATTGATCAAAAACTCACCATTGATAGCCTCCTTACCGTGATATTTTGCTTCAAGCTTCCCATCATTAATGCTGCAGTTAAGCTCACCATTCACCCCCTGTTCTCTACAAGGTTTTGCCACAACAGGACAGTCAGAAATATTTGAAACCTGATCTTCCACCACTAGTTTTCCAAGACATTTTTCATGTACCCTCCGGCTGTCGCTACTGTTTGAAAAATGACGATCCACCACCTGTTTTCGGCGATATTTTGCATCTACCCTCCGATTCTCACTACTGCTCAAAAATTGATCATCCGACACCTGTTTTCCGCGAGGTTCTGCATCAACCCTCTGAATCTGACTACTGCTCCAAAACGGATCATCCACCACCTGTTCTCCGCGAGGTTTTCTACTGAAACCCAGTGGATTCTCTTCTTTTCCTCTGATTCCCGGAGCCAATTCCACCGTACATGTACTTAAAATTTCATGAACCCTTTTGTTCTCATGACCTGGATTCCCCTCTTTCCCACTATTTTTCCCAATCAAAACTCCAGACACCTCGCCATTTCCGGTCAATGCCTCGCCATTTAAACATTCCTTAACCCTAGGCAGCCTCTTCTTCCAATTATTCTTCTTCTTTGCATTCCCCATTTCACTACCTCCTGCATCCCCAGAAGCTAGCAATCCCAATTTCTTCGACTCCCACTTGCTCTTCGCCTCCCTAGTTTGTCCAAGATAACCATCCGATTGTCTCCGAGGAACATGTGCCTTATTAGCATCAACTCTAGACTCCCCATTTCGGCTAACGTGTAAATCATGAGAATGAATTCTTCCCACTCCATCCTTTTTGTTGCTTAGTGGCCTCCTTCCATTAAACCTATTATTTTCCTTCGGTAGTTGTTGATTCTCTGATGCTATTCGTTCTTTCTGCTCCGCTTCCTTTTGCTTCTGCTGAAGCCATTGCTCTTGCAGTTTAACTAAAGAGACATAGTTAGGGGGAAGTGATGGGTACTCCTTCGTAATATCCTCATTAACATCCTCCATTTCAGAAACCTCAATAAACAGAATTCAACAGCAGATCAGAGCAAACTAAAAAATTGCAATCCCTTCAACAAAGACAAACTTCCGACCAAAAATAAACAACGAACAGGCCAAAACAAGCGTTCGCCTGCTGTCCTCCAATACTATAATCAACGTACCAGAACTCCCATTACAGGATCAAGGAAGATTTCAGGCATAAATAAAACACACACGAGAACAAACAAGAAAACAAAATTCCCCTTAGAAATAAAATTAATAATAAAAAATTTTAAAAAGAAAATATACCCTACAGTGTAGAATAGAGTAGTTGCCTGGGAACTTCTGTCAAAAAGATTACTTGGCGAAGTGATATTCTGAGTGGAAAACACAAAGCCAGAACTTTCATGAGAGAGAGACGAAAAAGGACGCTCTTTCAGCTTCTATAACAAGACACACCAAAAACAAACAAACAAAACTTTAACTTTAACCTTAATTTGCAAGCATTTTAACAAAAATTTTGATTTAATTTATTAATTTCTTGTATTATTGATTTTTTTTTATAAAATTTTTATTATTAAAAAATAAAATATAAAATTCTGAACCATGAGATCTTCCTCTATCTTCTCCAGTTATTTGATTAGCGATGCTTTGAATGTCGGAAAAGTAAGTGGGAGTGGAAGGGTTGCGCTTTCTATTGTTCCATCAATCCTCTCTCTGTAACCTCGGAACATAGGGTCTTTCTTCTCCCTTTCCCTTTGAATTTTTTTTTTATGAGGATGGAATATGAAACATTTATAAATAATTTTCTCTTTTCAATATTTTGCACATTTTTTTTTTATTGGTGATATTTTAAGGGAAAAAAATTACCTTAGCATTAACAAAATAAATACAATAATTCATAATTAGAGATGGACAAAGTATAATTTTGTAGTATTAATTTTTATTTTTGGCCATTAAACTGTACATTCTTTAATATTATTACTCTTATTTTTAATTAAATATATTTTTTTTCTCTTTTCAATGTTTTGCACAATTTTTTTTTGCAATGGTGACTTTTTAACAAAATAAATACAAACAGTCCATAATTAGAGATGAGCAAAATATAATTATGTAGTATTAGTTTCTAGTTTTAGGCCTTATTTTCAATTTTGACAAGTAGAATTCACTTAATTGGTAAAGCATAATAATTGAGAGATAAATCCATATAAATATATATATATATATATATATATATATCAATAAGAGGCATTTGGATGGATTTTTTTTCCCAAAAAAACAATTAATTAAGAAAAAAAATAGATGATATTTGGTTAGATATTTTTTAAAATCATCAATATCAATATTAATATGAGAAGGATTTATAGCATGAAAGGATGACAAGTATATTCTCTGAATACTTAAAATACAAAGTTTAGTCATATCCAAATCTATTATTTTTTCTCTCTAACAAGATAAACATTAAAATATTTCACGAAAATAGATAATAATGAAAGTTTTAAGATATTTCAAAATATAAATATTTACCAATATCATCATTATCTTAATGATTTATTTCAAAATTATATTTTTAACATTTAACTTTGAAATATTTATTGCATGTTGGGATAATTATTAAATAATACTTTTAAATATAACAGAAAACATAGAATTTAAATATAGTTCAATTTATAAATTAGTTTTAAAATCAATAATAAATTAATATTCAATTTTTTATATTTAATAATTTTTATCATTTATGAGTTTAGATTTAAAAAAATTATTTGTATTTTTAAAAGGGATATGGATAAATAGAAATTTTTGAAAAATAATTTCTTATAATAACAAAAGTAAATCATAAGAATTCATTGATATAAATATATATATATATTTTTTTTTTTTTTTGAATTTTAAAAATTATGATAATTTTGACAGGTAATGGATGATACATTGATTTTTCTTTAATTACAATTTTTATTTTTTAGCTTTGTTATGCATTAAAAATAATTCAAAGTGATAATAATATTTTTTTAGTGCAAAAACTGTTCATTGCAGTGGATACATATGGACAAGGATCCAAAACTCTAAAACTAAAGAAAGACTATTTTCACTTTTTAAAAATGGGAGGTTTGAGTTTTAAAAAACTTGAAACTTAGTTGAATTACTTTCTTGCAAAAGTTTAAAAATTTTCTTCTAAAGAAATAGCCTTATCTTTATTATTGTCAAGCAAAACAAAGGATGAAGTCAAAGGTAGAACCCATCGCCATCCATGGCGAAAGCCGAATTTGGGTGGTAGACAACAATTTCCTTCATTTAGCTATTTCCATCGTAGAGCCTCCAACAACAGAGTTTAGAAGAGTTTTTAACAATAGAAAACTTATTTCATTACAAAAGAAAGTAGTAATGTGAAATCACTTAATTATCTTCTAGATAAAATGGGCCACACCGTTAGTATCCATGGTGACCAGGTAAGTTGTAATGTTGCCCAAATTCGAATATTGGGATTTCCATCTGAAAACTTGGAGAATGAAGTTATTAGAAAAGGGAGATCTCTTAAGCGTGGATGCCCTTCCTCTCTCATACTCCCGTGATTTCCATTTAAAAAGAAAAAGAAAAGGAAAAACTTGCAGGAGAGTTAGAAATGGCATATGAGGAAGGAGGAAAAATTTAATTTTGAAGGTGTGTAGTAGATTCTAACAGTGGAAAAATCTACTTAAAAATAAAAAAGAAAAAACTTATTCTTGTATCTGGTATCTATGCCATAGGTGGACGAAACAACAGCAAAGTTTGGGAAAAGAAAACTTCCGAGGGTGACAAAGGAAGAAGAAAAGGAAAGAAAATATAGGGAAAAAAAATTATTGTGCATGAGATTTGATATCGCAAAGTGAAGGGGAAAATTTGGTGGAGTTTTAGAAAACATTTGTTGGTGGTTTTCCATTTTTCAGATAAAATATCTGACTTTTTTAAAAAAAATTGGATCATGTTGACAAAGTCAACTAGTAACCAAATGGAATCTAAGTAAGTTTTTAATGTTTGAAAACCCAAATGCAGCCAATACTATTTAAATTTTCTTTTTTAAAACACTTGCATTCAACTTATTTAAGATAACACATTATTATATAACATTTTAAAATATAATAGCACAAAATAAGTAGATTTAACATAAAATATAATTGAAAAATATTTATAATAAACCATCATATGAAATTTAAAAGGAATTGTATTAACTATTATAAATATAATTAATTGAAGTGTTTTTTTAAAAAACTGAAAATTATACATAAATATTTCTCTTTTTTTCAAAATTTTAGAAAAGATGTTAATTTAAATAGATAGCGAGGACATGTTAATTGATCTTTTTTAATTATATTTTTTTATGTTATACTTTATTCGTGATTGATTGGTAATGACTTCCCACATATTGCACGAGTTTTTATCCTAGTATGGATTAATAGCAAGCCACAAGAAATGGGAGATCTTTTGCTCCTCAATTAGAACATGAAACCTTAAAAGATGGTTTCCAATTCCTGAAGAGATTTTTTTTTTTTTCTCCCGTTATTTCTATTTTTTATTTTTTGAATTCAATTAGAATCTTTAAAGGATAAA
Organism: Parsonsia alboflavescens; assembly: GCA_028571225.1. Classification (NCBI taxonomy): domain Eukaryota; kingdom Viridiplantae; phylum Streptophyta; class Magnoliopsida; order Gentianales; family Apocynaceae; genus Parsonsia; species Parsonsia alboflavescens. The sequence continues at coordinate 7,412,136 of JAOXNR010000031.1, forward strand.
TTTTGACTTATGGTAAAAAAATTAGATCATTTTACAAGTTTAACTTCTCCAAATTACCCATGTCTTTAAAGAAAAAAATTGGAAAGTTCTTAAAATTTTCTCCCATTTTTAGCATCAGTCTAAGACTAACATATATGCTCGTTTTACTTCATCATAACTCTGTTCAAATTTGTGCTAATGTTTGTTCAAATTTGTCCCCTCATACAATTGCCTTTTTGTTGAAGCCATCTCTTTGAATTGGTAACTTTACCTAATGTAACAAACCCTTCTTTTTCCAATTCTAGGGTTTTGGGAAATGGAATCAATCCCTTAATAGTTTTTGAATTTTTTGCCAGATTAAGGGTATCCCCTGAAATAGAAAAAATAACGAAGTGTTAATTTTTTTATCGGAAAATTTTGGGGAGTGACATCATCCCAGGTAGCAATTTCAAGGCCAAACACCACATCACATGGCTATTTATCTCAAGTCGCAAGCTAATGTGGCAACTTACTACAAATAGCCGCTTCAAGTGGTGCCACCTTGGTGATTGGAATTGCATGTTGCTGACTGTATAGGTATCGCTATATCGGATAGTGAAGAAGTGATGCACACTCTCTTCTTTCAAGAAAAAATTCCAGACAAATCTATGCGTATTGATACTACTTCCATCTCCATTGATCAAGTGGATCGTGAGTAAGTCAAAAGAATTCTTAAACATACCGACATTGATGAAGGAACTCCAATTTCCAAGGCCAAGTGCATCTCTCCGTCTCACCCTCTCGACCCTTCAATCTTTCACTACATTGAGCTTTTCCATCTCACCACCTTTATCAAACTGTCAAGACTAAGTCATCGGAGCAACAAGAAGCTAATCTTCCATCTTGTGGATGAACTTTTAGTAGAAATTTTGAAGTCTTACCTCAACTGGAACCCATGGATTTCCCCAATGGGTCAAAGTCAAATAATGTTATATGGGTCGGACTTGATTGAAATACCATGCCAGAGAATGAAGAAATTCCCAACAGCTAACTATCAAGTTTTGGAAGACATAGACTCTAAGTGTCAAGGTAAATCATTACCTAATACTTCGATACTTATACAGTCAACAGCGTTTAGTTCGATTTTGATCCAATAAGCAAGGTGGTGAAACTTGACATGGCGATTTGCTAGAAGTCGCCATGCTGGCTCCCGACTTGCCATGCTATGTGGTGCTTTGCCTAGAAATCACTACTTGGGATAGTGTAATACTTAAAAATTTTTCAACTCAAAAATTGATATACCATTATTTTCTTGATTTCAGGGAACACCCCTAATTTGGCAAAAACTCTGATTTTTGTGACTTTCCCTACTATTAATGTATAGATTGATTGATGGTATTAGAAAGAAGTTGAAGTACAAAAGTTTGATATATGTATGTAGTATGTATTTTTGTCTTCCTTCGCTCTCCCTTTCAAATAAGTATGGAACACTAATCATTAACATCTTTAACCAATTATTCTTATAAGCTTTCCTAATTAAAATAAATTAAATTTGAGGGTTGAGGAGTTAAGAACTAAGAAGCCCATATTGCACGGTCTAAAGCTAAAACGTCTATATTTCTACTTTTAGATAATTAAAGGTTTTTTTTTTTTTTTTCTGAACCTGATTCGTGGAAATTTCTGATAAACCTGCTGGCAGGAGAAAAGAGAATGTAATGCCATTCCAAAAGAATGGTTTCTTTTATCATATCACAGAGATCACTGTATTATTTTGGTGGGTTTATGCCGTTTTTTGTTTTCTTTAATCCCGAAGGGGATAAAAATTTAAACTATCTTGATCTAGATCTACCGATCAAAAGCTGCCACCACACCTCTTTTTTTTTAACCTCCAAAGTTTTAATTAATTATAATATAAGATTTTACTAAGCTTCTAATTACATAGGATAATCATCACCTTTATAAGACTCGAATTTCCTATTACTTTCTATTGTACCAATAGAAATTTAATACGTGTACTTCAAATATAAGTTCCCTTAAGGTTTAATTTATCTTTTTAGGTTTTAAGATATAAAATATATTAAAAGATAATAATTAAAAGGTATGAATAAGATTTTTTTAAAATATTTTATTAATATAATTGAAAGGGATAAAAAAATATGTAATGGGTGATCCAAACCCAATTCCAATTTGTGGCCATATATGTATATTGTATGTGATTCATACTTACCCCAAAACCTCAAGAATATTTAGATTTAACGTGATTATATCATAGTACAAATGCCCTTTATTTATACTTTTACCTAAATAAATTAAATCAAAGTTGACTAAATCACATTAATTATGAAATCAAATGTACAACCAACGTGCTATAATTCATTATTATTATTTACTTAATAATAATGATCTAAAGAGATCCCTTAATTATATTCAAACTCTACCGTTCTTGTACTTGATAGATTAGGTGAAAAATGGAGGCTTTTTAGGGTGGAAATTGAAGATAAAACCACTCTTATTTGGACTTAATCATCATTTAAAAAAAATGAAAATTTTAATTTTTTTAATCCTCCTACATACTTATATTTAAATTACCTAATAGTCATTACAAATATTTTAAAATTTACATATTATTAGTATTCCAAATGGTAAAGTTTAACCAAGTGAAAGGTATACTAATACCAAATTGAGAAATGACCAAAAAGCCCATGCTAACTTTGAAACCAAGTGGGACCGCTCGGGTAAGTGGGTATACAGGAGAGTGTGCCAGAAAAAAGAAACGAAAAGTAAAATACCAAAACCAGAGGGCACCCTTTCTGTTTTTATTTTTCTTCCTTTCTTTCTTTTTTCCCTTCGTTTTAGAGAGAAACCATACCAAGCCAGGAAGCATTCATACATACATATTCATGGCTCAAGGAACCAATGAAGAAAAAAGGAAGATGACCCAACTTTACTGGAAAATTGTTCGTGTCAACATTAGATGGAGTGTACTGGAGAAAGTTTCGATTTTTCAGGAGTTTTTCGTTTTATTTGGAATAGAATTCTTGCTTGTTCTACTGGGTGGCCTGTGAAGTATAGAAGACTTTGTCAGAGGTCTTCTTCTCCGGCTATGCAAGTTTTGGGGTCTAATTTGGGCAATGACGAGCCGACGACTACTTGCAGTGGATATGATAGTGACTCGGATTTAGGGGACTTGAAGATCAGCCATTTGAGGGATTGCAAAATTGGAAAAACTAGTGAGCCCGGAAATTTCTTTCCTTTTCTCGTTTTTACTATTATTATAATTTTTATATAAAATTTGATTACTGAAAGTTTTCTTGTTTAATGCTGTGGGTAAAGTATGTAGGAGACGAACAGGAAAAGAGAAGCTTGCAAAGGAAAGATTAAATTTAATGGATAAAAGGTTGTTTGTTCGTGGTGCAAAGAATTGCTTTTAGAATATGGGATGTTGATTGGCCTGCAAACCCCTTCCTCCTCTGTTGTTTGTTTGGTAGAGAGTTTTAGCTGAAAAGGCCAATTTTAAGGTTCAAGTTGTTTTATAATTTCCGAAGTGGGATTCTTGAATTTGATTGCTTTGGGTGCAGGCGACAGCAGCAGATCAGTTGATGATCAACTTCCAATTGCTTGCAAAGATGCAGTAGCAATTTTGTTCATGTTTGATCTTACCAGTCGAAGTACATTGAATAGGTATGCTCAGCCTCCCTCTACTACCTTCATCTTCTTTTTGGGGAATTATTCTGCAGTGGTTTGAAAAAGGATAAGTTTTCAAATTGCTATAATTATTGATATCCTTGGATTGCTCATCTTTTCTGCGTGATTGCAGTGTAATTGGATGGTACAGTGAAGCAAGAAAGTGGAATCAGGTACCAAATCATAAATGTTATTGTCGTTTTTGTTGAGAAATCAAGTCCTTCATCTGTGACTTGAACTTCCTCAACTGCCCAGAAAAAGGGTTCTTAGGATAAATGGTCTCCTGGGTCTAAGCAATAACTGTTTTAGGTAGAGCTTTATGAAATTTGGTGGGATGGGGGGTTCATCTTTAAAAAGGTTTCTCATGGAAATTGGCAATAAGTTCAGGGGTTGGAACTTTGTTGTCAATGGTAATTCAAAGAGCTTCATTGCTTCATCGTAACTCAATTTCTTTGTCATATATTTGAAGCAATGAGATTAAACTGGGGATGATGATTAACTGGGCACTTCTTGGTTGCCAATTTTTGAAACTTTCAATCATTTCAAGATTACGTTCTTTAGGGGAATGATGACTAATTAAGGTTACCCCTTTTTTTTGTTCTTTTTTTTTAAAAAAAAATATTGACAGCCACAACTCATCCTTGTATGCAATAACCTCATAGTCTAAATGTTTGCTTGAAATCCTAAACAATTTGCAGAGTGCAATTACGATAATGATTGGAACCAAATTTGATGATTTTGTCCAGCTTCCACCAGATAAAATCATGCAAATAAAATCAGAATCAATACTAAAACTATGGGTTTTAATCCAATTAGCAGCAGCCGAATCTTTCAAGGTCCAAATGTTAATATCAAGTCCCCGTATTCTCAGTAGGTTGAGAATGTGTATGTTGAAAATGAATAAAAGATAGACGACCTTTTGTCTTTGCGATAATCTACTTCTCCTCCTTCTCTGCCGATCTTGAGCAATCCTCTATAGGACGTGAGATGAGAGTAAACTTCTCCGTCCTCATGTCGAAAGACATGATCTTATCAGCAGTAACACCATCATCACGGGAAATTGCCAGCCAATAAATAGTAGTTTCTTCTTCTATGACCACTTGTGGATATATTATGGGCTTGTACTGAATGGGGGTTGTTGTTTCAGGATTCTAAAACGGGGATTAGCCCCCAAAATAACCATCTCAAAATAAATGGGTTACTCCGTATGCTTACTCACAAGTATGCAATATTCTTTGATGAATGGGTTGAAGAACACACCGAATACCTTCCTAAGAGAAGACGTTGTCCGATTCGCATCCACTATTCTTACTACCTCTCGAGTAAATATTGGATTCCACATGATATAAGCAAATTCATAGTCCAGCCGGTAATTATCTGAAACAATGACAATCAAGCCGTCGTAGGATCATTGGATTCCTACGGGACTACATAGATGATGATTACCTAATTTTCTTAGGGGAATGGCTCAAGCACGTCGTGATTTTTCCCATCCATCTAACGGTGTCAGGAGATTCACATCACCCATATCATAATTGGTTCTATTCCTCCCGAAAATAATCATTGGAGACCCGTAATCCTTCGCCTTGAGATGCATCTCTTGAAAAATTTTGGTAAAGGTTAGAGCATTCCATCTTCTGCAGACTATTCGACACTTCAATACATCTTGAGCAGGAATGCGGCTCAGGATCTCCATTATTAAATCATCTGGAAGAGGTGTAATCCCTTCCGACGACGACCTTCTTTTACTTCTCTGAGTTTCCATGGTGGTAGGCCGACGAGGCGAAGAAATTTGTTTGGGATATATCACAACACAATACACAATCAAAAGAAAATCAAATCCCCCAAGTCAAAAACCAAACCTAAATAGGTTTACAATTATATTTCAGATTTGGTTAATTATTATTATTATTAAACAAAGGAGACGATGTAGAAGTCGAAATTTTTATTTACATGCTTTTAAATCCTAAGCTCAACCAGATAGGAAATTACTAGGAAAAGTTATCAAATAATGGGTATCAAATACTAGTATGAGAAAAGGAACACTGCAGAATAAGGGAGCTGTGAGAGAAAAGAGAAGCAAAGAGAAGATAGAGATAAAGAAAGAGATCCAATGGGAAAGAATAGTGGAACGCATTAACAACCAAGGGTTTTCTTTTCTTATTATTATTATTTTTTTTAGTAAATACGATAAAGCCTGGTCCTTTTCCTTTTCTTTTCTTGGCAACGTCCTTTAACCTAGTAAATCAAACCATTTAACCACATAAGCCCATAGAAAATTCAAAGACACATGACATTTTCTCTTTTTTTTTCTTAAGTATTAGGTCTGTCAAGATGGACCAATCCACCCCATCCCAATCCTAACCCACGTAGGTTCACTCTAAATGAATTATCTAAGTATAATTTTAAAGAGCCCACATGTATGAAGCCCCATTGAGCCCCATATATTCCAAAGTCCAAACCCTACACAGCTGAAATAAAACAAGCGCAAAAAATTCAAGTACCCACACTTTCTGAGAAGAACCATGACCAGCTCGCCATAGTTCTAATCGTAATCTTCATAGTCTCATTAGTGACTCGGTTTGCCGAAATATTCTACGTCCTATGGCGTCGCCGCTTCTTCCACCATCGAACTCAGAGACTTACTCCCGTCTTCCATGGTGCCACCGCAACAGATACTGTTGGTATGAATAGCTTTTTCCAAACACAAACACAATTTTTCCGCATTTTTCCAAACACAAAGGCGATAATACTCAGGAATCGTCTCTTGCTCAAAGCTAAAGGTAGTATGACTAGCTTGGACTCTTCCGTCCCAATTGCTTCTTCTGCCGTCAACTCAGGTAGCTCAAGTAGAAGCACAATCCGCCTTTGGGCTAGCTCGGCTAGCAAGGTCCTTCGCGATTAGCCCCAGACAGAGTACCCGTCGTTGAGGGTATTGAGGAATTGGGGACAGGAATCCAGGAATTGGATGAGAAAATCCCGGATCCCGACGGCGATGATATGGAGGCGGTAGGAGATTGAAGTGGAGAGAGAGGCGCTGCCGATGGCTTTTAGTGGATAACAAGGGGAATTAGGGTTTCGGTTTGGGTTGACAATTGAATTCGGCAAAAGAAAGAAAATCGTCTATAAAGATAGGTTTCAAAATTTTCAAAAGCACATTTAGTCCGGTGGGCCAATCCGATCCCAGCCCACGAAGACAAAATTCTAAAGGGGTCAACCCAATTCAATATTTATATGTAAAGAATTATATGGATCCAAACCCACCACCAAAAATAATGCTTTTTTTCTTAATCATTTTGTAGATGTCATTATTGAAGTCATATTAATTTAACATATTTATATTGTAATTTATTTTATTTATAATATAACAAGTTCAATTACGATCTAATTATTATTAAATTGTAAATCAATAAATTTTTTGATTTGATAACTGATCCGCTTCTAAAAACATTGATGGTACCAATATCAAAGAAACAAAAGATAAAGTTCTTCTAGATTGGTTCCAATTCAAAATTTTCAGTCTAAAATTTAACCACACAAAAAGAAACTAAATTGTATTCTTTATTTATGTAAAAGTAAAATTTCAGCTACCCTCTATATCTT